>NQII01002810.1:421164-453430 GCA_002778355.1 Clitarchus hookeri
TGCAATGCTAGCCTAGGCCGCGTTCGGGCAGGATTAGAACCCCCACATCGGCCACTAGACTGTATTACTTCATTTCTCAGCCGGTGTGGGAGGTAGCAGCAGATATTCTTTATTCGGGCTAATATTCATGAGACGTTAATACACGGAAACCACTGTGGCGCTGTTTTCTGTACTTTTATATTTATCTGTAAGGTTCGTACTCTGCAATTTGGACTTCTTCTGTGAACTGTGGTGATGAGTGTTAAATAAATAGTTAAATAAACAGAGTACATAACAAACTAATTTGGAACTTCTTCATTCTTAATTAATAATGTTCTATTCTACGAGTCTCGTGTTTCTACCCTGAGCAAGCCGTGGCAAGTAAACAGTCGACAGTGTAAACGGCGAAACGTTNACTAATTTGGAACTTCTTCATTCTTAATTAATAATGTTCTATTCTACGAGTCTCGTGTTTCTACCCTGAGCAAGCTGTGGCAAGTAAACAGTCGACAGTGTAAACGGCGAAACGTTACAAGATGGCGCCTAACCTTTGAGGCTACTATTTTATTAAGTATACGCTTGTAACAGTAAAGACGGAACTTTACAATATGGCGCATCAACTGTGCGGCATTATAATAAATATAGTGTGAAAATCACCTCAACAACGAAACATTACAAAGTATCGACAAAAAAAACAGCCAGACTTTACGAGGATTGTTTGTTTTGTTCGATGCCTCTTGTTCGAAATTCTCCTTAGTTTTTATTATCGTTTTTGATTTTGTTCTTATAATTCGTTCTCAAATTTAGTATTTTGTTTTTTATTTTCTAGATAATCCAACAAAATTCGTTATGAGATTTGTTATACACACACATATACACCGGCTAGAACTGAACACTACCGACAAACTTCAGAATGTGATTCCTGATCAAAAAATGGGTCTAAAATATATACACACTATCTATGTCTATTCCGAAGGGGTGTAATCACTCTTGAAAATGGACGATAAAAGTCTGAGTTTCTGGATACTGCATTACTAAAAGACGAACTACTAAGCACAAACATATGGGCTTCAATAACAACCGCCATCCGTAAAAAGGGAGGGTCTGACACCACATTTGTGCATATTAAAATATAACTGTACCACCTTGTTTGTTGTTTCATGAGGAATTTTAATCTACCGTACATGGTGAACAAACATTACGTCTTCTGTTGAGATTTATTGCTGGAATATTATGAATTAATTGCTCGAAAACTGCGGCATTTAGCATAAAAACACAAGAAAAAACTTCTGTGTACCATGTACGGCAAATAATAAATCCACAGGAAACAAAAGGTTAACTGATACAGTTACATTTTTATCTTTATAAATATGACGCCAACCTCTCACTTGGTATGGATGAAAGTTTGTTATTGGAGGTAATATTTGGTGCTTTGTACTTCGTCTTTTAATAATGCAGTATCCAGAAACTCGTAAATTTATCGTTCTTTCTGGCTGTGTTACCAGTAAACAACATATGCTTCAACTACACTTTCAAGAGGGATTTTCAGCCCTTTAGAAAAGAGATAGTCTATTTTTTGATGAGGAATCACTTGCGAAAGTTTTTGGGTAGTGTCCAGTTCAACCCTATATGTGTGTGTTTATATACAGGGGATGGACAAAATAAAATTAACACCATGCAATATAGTACATTTTGTTGCATGTTGGCAACACTGCTTCCGTGTAAATGATGCGACGCGTATGTAAAGCACAGTTTACGTGCCAAGTCTTGTATGTTATATTTTAGTGTATTATACGCTTTGTATACGTCAGGTGTTCATATTATTTTGTCCATCCCCTATATATATGCATACACACATACATATATTTACTACAGATGTTCTCTCGGCTCGTTTTTGCGTGTTTTTTCGTGTCTCACACTTGGGTTTTCTGTCACGGCATAGTGAAGCAACGGCGTATGTTTAAAATGTTTCGTATAGTTCACATCTTGTTGCTGTGCCACATGATGGAGATGAACGAGTAAAAATTGTGTAATTTGTGAAGTTTAATGGCAATGTTGTGGTGAAACTGATTTCAGATTTAAGATTGGATCTTCATTGCATACAATGACCACAAAAAAGTAACCAAAAAATGAAGAACACGACAAATGTATGAGAAACACAAACTCAATAAAAATGTGATGATATAAATAAGTACATATAAGGAACAAAGGAATAATATATGGCATGCTTAGTCTTTTGTATGCAAACTTTGCTGATATTGTCTAGCAACATTTCTGCAATCTTTTTTTTTTTTTTTTTTTTTTTCGTTCATTGTCAGACTGGATCACTATAACTTGTTTACTAATTTATATGTCTGTCTATTTTGACTTACTGCAGTGCATGTTTCGCCGTGGTTTTTGCTGTTTTCGTATTGTCATTATTGTGCTGCCTTTTTTGAATCTGTATCGCTCTTTTCTAGCGGGATCGTTGTCTGTTGTTTCATAGATGAGGATATCTATATTATCACATTTTTATTGCATTTGTGTTTCCCATCCACATACTATTTTCTTCGTTTTTCTGGTTATGTTTTTCGTTAAATAGTGTCTGGTGAATGCTGTAATGCACAACTACGTCTTGCTTCTCTTCTCACATGTAGTTTGCTCAGCAAAAATGTTTTAGTATTTTTTGCAGAACGGTTATTCTATCCGAAATACCTCGAGGAGGTCTACATACTACAGAGTTAGAAGACGCATTTGGGGTGAATTTCCTGAACTGCACACTTAAAATAATGCCTTCTACTTACAAGAACACAAGTTAATATACTATAACGACTTTTTCTACTGAGGAATGCGAAAAATTTTTATTTTAGAAGTAAATCCTGATATAGCAACTCAAAATACAAAACAATTTACAAATTTTGGGGTCACTGTTATGCCACTATTGCACTTGATCCCGTGATATAAACGTCATCCATATTACTGTTACTAATTTGCATCATCATACCTTAAATATATATATATATATATATGTATATATATATATATATGTATATATATATATACGGTCAGACGTAAATAGCTGTAACAAAAGTGTGCCAGTAATGGGTTCTCATAATGTCATGGTCACATACACTAACTTACAATGCACGTAATGTAATTCATATGTTTTTGCAAAACAGACATAAGATGAGATGCGACAGCATATCTCACAGCGCATATGTGAGGAGCATTCAACGATCATGTAAACCCTCAGGCTTTTTTCTCCTTGTGACGTCATCTTAATGTTTGTTCTATGTTGTAAAATGTTGGTATTTTTATTAGAGTTATGATTAACATACTTTTTCATTCCAGTTTCATAATTTCGCTGTAGTGGTAAAGCTGTTAATGTTACGATAATTTTAGCCATTGATTGCCAAAAACCTTACACCAACTAATTTTAATTATTTTTTGGTCGATTGAACGCACATAATTATATTATCTAATTATATATTGAAAGCAGTGAAGGGCGCAATGCGTGGAATTTTTTATCGCCTTTTTCATAATTTTTTTTTAATAACGCTAGTATAAGGAACAACCGGAATTACTAAGTTTGAAATTTTTTTTTATAAAACATAAATAGAGAATTTACATAATAAACAAATTAAAAAAAAATTATTATAATAGCACAAGTTTGAATTATAAAGCACAGTTTCCCTATTAAACATTGTAATGTAATTATTTATTAATGAATGTCTAGTTTTTAAAACTAACTCTTTTTAATTAACGTTGCATTCAAATGTTAAGTTAATGCTAAGAAGAGAGATGATATAAACAAATGTTAAGAATTTAAAATAGAGTAGAATTTACCGTAGCAAAATTGTGATATGGATATATTGATGAAGAAGTTATCGTGTCAACAAATAAACGTAAATCCTGCGGCGCGGATGGTGGTTCAGGCAGGTTGACAGCGATTGTTACAATGAAACTGTTGTTAACATATCAGTATCAACGCTGCCAATAGTGAAATGTTAACATGTTTGTATCGAAGTATTCAAAATCTCGAGACACGAACAACGCTTTACCGACATTCACATTTTGTTTATAGTAATAACGAAACATCGATGTGTCAAATAGTCCAACATTCAGAAAAACTCACCACCTCACATTTCACAAAAGTAAATAAGGATTACAAAATTCTCGTAGACATGGTACATTGTTTAGTAACAACAAGAAATACATATAAATCACGATATGCTTCATCATCGAACTCATAAAGAAAAGAATCTTCGTAGTGTATCTATAATGGAGCCCAGATAAAATATTTCTTTTCACAGATTTTCATCGTCATTTATTAAATGGCCCGGGCTAAAAAATAGTGGCATTTACGTCAACGGGTCTTAAGACAATATTCCAATAATTCCTGGTTGGCAGTTGTGAGGTTAATAACATAAAGTTTTCTACATGTGGCGTAGATCGGAAAGAAACATTTTTATTCAAACAACTTCTGGAGTGAGGGAGGGGGGTGGGGAAGCGATCAGGCCTATTATAAGGACATTCCGAAAAAATTCATTCATTATTCCGACTCTTCTCCAACACGTTTAATTCATCAAGATAGTTATCAGACTGGCCAGAAACGACTTCTAGTTATATTGTCTGCTCCAATTGGAGCCTTGTTATCCCAGCACTGTTGACCCTGCTTAATACGTGAGAAAAATATGGAGTTATTAATTTCTATCTCGTGAGAGCAGGCGATCGATTGCCAGGTAGAGAAGCGCTGTACTCGTGTCACACGACCGTGCCGCTGGCGCCAGTTACGTCTCGCTTCGCTTCTGCTGATGAATGTTTAATTTCGTTTCGGTCATTGGATAGCGCTTGCTTATAAAGTCAACAACTTCGTTAACCAATGCACAAAGCGCGAATCACTTTCATCCTGGTTGGCTTGCCATTCGCATCAGCAGGCTGGCCTGTGCGGAGAGCTTTTTAAGTTGCGTGGCTCTTGCAACGACTTTTGCAACGACTTGAATTCCTGCTCTGCTTTTATGAATAAAAAATTACTTTTTCCAATGCTATTCAATCGAGTTTTCTAAACTAGCTTATTGTACTGTCGCAGTATGTTTGCTGGGAAGGCTTCGTGAGTAAATAGATAGCAACCACAAGGTCAGCAAATAAATTATTCATATTATTTCTTACATAAAACTTTGTATTAATAGCGGAATCTGAAATTATAACCAACACCGCTGATTTAAGTATTGTAAATATATATTACAGATAATTTACTGATTCTATAACGTAAGTGTTATTTTAGAAATTAATATATATATTTTTAAAGCAAGGTTATATATAGAATGAAAATTAACAATTTTCGTTTCGTTTAAATTAGATCAAAACATNTATATATTTTTAAAGCAAGGTTATATATAGAATGAAAATTAACAATTTTCGTTTCGTTTAAATTAGATCAAAACATAAGCAAAGGGTTTGAATAGCATTATTAGCCGTCGCGTTTATTTAAAATTTCAGTTTAAATTATGCTTTATACTCTTCGTATGTTTCATGTTTAATTTTGACCCGAGAAATTATTCTTTTATTATATTGTTTATTAAAAAATTTGGAGCAATGAAAAATATATCTACATGGCTAATTATACTCAGCTGTAATGAAAAGTTTAAAATTTAATTCTGAATCAATAAACATTTTTATATTGCGAAAATCATGTTGCTTTTAAATATCAAGACAGAGACGCTTCCAAATAATCACTCTGACACCGAATCGCTTCAAGTGACATGCTTATCTTAATTTTCATTAGTCTATATTTATATAGAAGAAATATTCTGGCTGTGGAAACAAGTTGAGAAAATCTGTTTTGTTTTTAAGGTGGCTAGTAGACCGTTACAACGAAAAGTGTATAATTATTATTTTATTTATAACAATACGTCATTGGATCTCATTATAATTAGTAGGGGAGACTGAGTACGGTTGTATCAATTTTGCTNTTTATTTATAACAATACGTCATTGGATCTCATTATAATTAGTAGGGGAGACTGAGTACGGTTGTATCAATTTTGCTTTGATCGCTCGTAGCATTGCCATTCTGGCTGTAAACAACAAATAATTCGCTTCACAGAAGAGTACTCATTTGTCTTCAAATTTGTATTAAATTGATAGGACTAGATGCAGTAGTTGCCAGACAGGAGACGTTTAAAAACACATGTGCCAACTATTACAAATGACTCCATGACAAGGACGGTTGTAACAGTGATGGGGGTCAGTTGAAACATTCACAAATAATACACAATGCACGCATTTCAATCAGTTTTATTACTAAAAAACCACATGTGAGTACTTTTATATTATTTAAGGTTAATATGGCACCATTTTAGTAACGTTTTGAACAGTCTTCGTTAATTACTTTATAAAATTTAACATTTTCCATGTTAAGGTCGTATTTAAAAACAATCTGAAGCTAGTATCTCATAAAACAAAGCAACTTCTAAATGGAGGTATCTTTAACTTGTATTTAACGGCAAGTTCAAAACCAACTCTGTAGGTTTCTGCTGCTCGTCTCAAAGAACTTACACTTTTAACTTCGTCGTATGCATCCTTGTAACGTGATAGGTCGCTTACACCTCTCGATGTCTTCCTGTCACGTTTCCTGGGCATCTGCAATGCAAAAAAGAAATATTACTAATGTTACAACCGTACCCATAAATAAATTATACATCGGTACCCCTCCTCCCCCCCCTTCCGCCTTTATGAAAATGAGCCAGTGAAACGGCCTCAGAGGCCAGAGAAAATAACCTACACGAAAACTAATTACTGTTTACTTACCTCTTAAGTCCACCAATTACGTAGGAAAATTTATAAAACATATATTATAATATTAACGAAGCAACTCAAGAAAGAAATCGATCAAAACTACTTAATTTTTGTTGACAAAACAAAATAGGTCCCTCAACAAGCGAACAAAGCGCGCGGAGGGCGACGCAACACTGCCGATCAGGACCTTACAGGCCAGCCGCGTGTCTTTCCCCTTGTACCCTTCAACAGACCATCGATAGTTTAGCGAACATTCGAGTTGTTACAACCGTACCCAGTCTCCCCTAATATATTTAATTAAATATTATAAATAATAATTTAGTTGGTTTTACATTATTTCATTTTAAGTGCGATGACAAACGACCACTTCAAATATACAATTTCTCACATATTATAAATTAGCTGTGCCTGCGACTCCACACTTGCGTGGGCAAAAGAATTTTTGTTTAGGTTGTTTTTTAAGTAATGTTGAATTTTACTTAGTGTTAATATTCTATACTCTATACGAATTATAAAACGCAACGTTGCGGTGAATTAAATGGTAAAAACACTTATAAGCATTTCTCTGTTATAAATAGATATATGTAACTGTCGAATTTTTATAGGTCTTTTTATTCTACACAATCCTTTACTATAATATATTGTTCCATCTTTAACGGTCTAGACAGCGTATTGCAACAGAGCACGCTGGCGACAAACTTTTTTCCGACTTGATACACGATTATCGTTTGTTAATATTTTCAGATATTTTCCAGCGGTAAAAAGTAGTCAATATCACCTTTAAGCCCTCCACCTATTTATTTGCTAGAAATTACGTTGATCAATAGCTCGGTTGCGACGTTGCATTGTTATTTTGTTTGTGTACATTTTCATTTTCCAATAAGAATTTCCCTGAGGGAATGAGACATTTCTCGGGATAAAATGTTGTATATGCCACTTCACGGCCCTCCAACTATCTCTGTGGAAAAAATCACGTCGATCAGTTGCTCTGTTGTGACGTTGTCCCACACTAACAACTTACATTGACGCAGCATTGTACCACGAGCGCTATTTTTGCTAAAAAAAACATTTCCTGATGTAATGAGATATTTTTTCGGTATAAAGAGTAGCCTATGTCACTTTCCGGTCCTCCAACTATCTCTGTAAAAAACGTTACGTCTATCCGTGGCTCCGTTGCGACGTGAAAGAAGGACAAACAAACAAACAAACACACTTTCGCATTTAATAATATAAGTTAGGAAGGAGCACTAAATTGGTTTTGATTTATTTTTTATGTATAGTTTCTAGTTTCTCTCTTTATTTTTACAGAATGAATATTTCAAACCAACATATATAGGTAAAGTTATAAATTTTGAGCTAGCCGCATTCTGTTTACCAAAAAATAATAGAAAGAGCGAATTCAAGTGGTGGTAGAAGAGACAAATCACCAAATTATTTTGATTAATTAGCATTTCATAGTAAGTTAAATATTTTTAAGCGCAAGCTATACGCGGGCTCGAACATTAAAACACCTGGGTTAGGAGGATGGAGTAATATATGTAACAGTCATAGTGCGAAGTATGTACTTTATGCCAAAATTGCATCGATTTTCGAGATCATACGGCGTTACTGTGGCGACTGAATTAATAAATGAATGGAAATTAATTGTGCATTACCTCTATTTGACCGTAAATTACTAATATTACGGACTGTTATAATTTAGAAAATACATCTATGTTGGGTAATATTATTTCTTTTATCAGTGAATGCTCAATATTTATCAGATTACAAAACAAATCTGCCTTAAAGATATATTTGTGTAATAAATTTGCGCAATTAAATGATAAAATAATTATCACATACTTTATCAACTAATATTTTTTTTTAAGTTATACTTCTTTTGACGCGTTGAGGGTTAAATTTTTTGTGTGCAGTGGAAGTTGCGTGCCCAGAGAGCAACGAAATTCGACAGTATGAAGTTGGCTGTCAAAGAAAATTAAATGTGCACATTTGTTATACTGACTTAGTTTACTCGTTAGAGGCCCAGACTGTGAACGTAGTAGGCGTATGACCCAACCCGAATGCGCGTATCGTCTAGTTATATACAAACGCAAGGCACAAAATTTAGCACGTGGTTATATATAAAACCGACAGAAAATCAGTTCATGTAATAAGAAAATTGAAAGAAATTTATTTTATATTAGTAATTAATTGTGAATATATATTTTATTAATTAATTTTACTTACATTGAGCCGTTAATAATTTGTTAGTGACAAAAATTATATAATAAAATTTTTAAAGTGTTTTCAAGTATTTGAGGTTAATTTTTGTAAGCATTTAATTATGTTCTCAAATTAAACGTTTATTAATTGCATTTAATGTCTTTCTTCGTTTATTTTATCGTTTTCCTACTTTCATAAATTATTTGNAATTAAACGTTTATTAATTGCATTTAATGTCTTTCTTCGTTTATTTTATCGTTTTCCTACTTTCATAAATTATTTGCATACGTAATAAAATTTAGTTTTAGTCACGTCATAGAAGTATAACTTCTAACGCGCGTACATAAGTACACACACCCATGTTTTTTAATAACTATAACAGTAAATGATCCTACCGATCTATTTACAGAAATATGTTGAAATAATTAATCACTTATTTGGGTGAACATATGGGAAGAAAATTTATCTACATATAAAGGAATTTAATATCTAAGTAACCTTAATATAACACATTTTTAGTGAAATCTTGTATACAGAAAAATTACAGATAAAGATAACAGTAATGTTCTAAATCAAACCGTTTTTATTCCAGAATAAATGACACATTGATAGACGTATGCAATATTTTCTAAACTAAATATTCAATACATTTTTAAAATTGTCCAGGTAGTGTTAGAGACAATTGCCAGTAATATGTAGCTTTCGGTTCATGTTGGGTGATCGCTTTTGAATTTTATGGTCTGTTCCTCTTAGTTTGGGCTTGTATCATTAGTTTATTCGATCCATTAACTTTCACATGTACTTGTATATTTTAAACAGCAACGTGCTCCTCAAACTGTGGCATCCGCTTGGTTTTGTCTTCAAGTGGCAGCACGTTAATTCTCCTGTCCATAAAAAAAGTCAGTAGCATCGTGTTTTGTAAGCAGTTAGAAGTATTAATTTAACAAACCCATAGATCCTCAACTTCAACCCATACCTACTTGAACCTCATACATTAANGCAGTTAGAAGTATTAATTTAACAAACCCATAGATCCTCAACTTCAACCCATACCTACTTGAACCTCATACATTAATTTTTTTTATAGATATAGCAATTTTCACCTTGTACCTTGTACTTATACAACCATATAAAAAGGTCAAATTTATTCCAGTACTCACGTAGTTCTTTCGGTATACTCTATTGAAGATGACATAACATAGTGCAGAGAAAATCAAATGTAAGCCAACTTCCCATAACCTACCACATTCTAGAAAAATCGCAGCTAACCCACCACAATACAAATAAAATATTCATACACAAAGCAAACCTATACCGACATGCCTTACAACATACGGACCATATATACCACCCACTGTAATCTGAGAATATCTCAGACATTCAAACCAACTGCACCATTCTCTATAACCCAAAATCCTCGGCCATACTAATACACCATTGNAGAATATCTCAGACATTCAAACCAACTGCACCATTCTCTATAACCCAAAATCCTCGGCCATACTAATACACCATTGCACCTACCAAACAATTATGCATTCCAGGTCAACCCATATCCCGCAACATTCCTACCATCTGTCAACCTAACAAAACCTATCGTATCAAAGCCCAGAATATCAAACCTGAACTAACCTACCATAGTCCAGATAAAATGTTTTAACAATTTTTCCCATGCCCCTATTGTTATTTCAGCCACATAGGAAAATTTGACATGTCTNAGAATATCTCAGACATTCAAACCAACTGCACCATTCTCTATAACCCAAAATCCTCGGCCATACTAATACACCATTACACCTACCAAACAATTATGCATTCCAGGTCAACCCATATCCCGCAACATTCCTACCATCTGTCAACCTAACACAACCTATCCTATCAAAGCCCAGAATATCAAACCTAAACTAACCTACCATAATCCAGATAAAATGTTTTAACAATTTTTCCCATGCCCCTATTGTTATTTCAGCCACATAGGAAAATTTGACATGTCTNTCCAGATAAAATGTTTTAACAATTTTTCCCATGCCCCTATTGTTATTTCAGCCACATAGGAAAATTTGACATGTCTAGACATTAGAAGCACACTTCATTCAGACTGCAGCCAATCGTCACTTCGGGAAACATTCACCTCACACTTACAAAGGAACGGCCGAAGCAAGCAGAATTATAATTTAAATCCTTTAATACCCAAAGACAAAGTCTCACACTATTACATAAACCCAAGCAGCCACACATTAAAGACCATCCCATGCGACAATCATTACTACTATCTGTCAACCTAATATATACAACTGATACCAGACCACCCAATCTACCAGCTTCTGCAAACCAAGAGAAACTTACTCATTTCTAATAATAAATACTGTACAACAAACTGTCTATACCATTTGCCATAACTCAAGGATACCAAGCAACCATACTTTCTAGGCCTGCCCATGCTACAATCATTCCTACCTTCCGTCAAACAACTGATACGAGGCCACCCAACATCCCAAATTTTTTTAAACCAAGAAAAACCCAGTCATTACTAATCATCCATACCACCCAACCCACTGTTCTTACCATCTGCCATGACACATGTGTACCAATCAACCATGCATTCTAGGGCAGTCGATGCGACAATCATTCCTACCATCCATCAAACAACTGAAATGGANTGTACCAATCAACCATGCATTCTAGGGCAGTCGATGCGACAATCATTCCTACCATCCATCAAACAACTGAAATGGAGCCACCCAACAACCCATCTTCTATAAACCAAGAAAAACTTAGTGTTTATAGTTTAACCATACCCCCTACTCACCATTTATAATCGGTCTGAACTCAAGTGTACCAAGCAATCATAAAGGTCTGACCAACCCATAACTTAACACCCACTAAATTTGCTCTGCCAATCTACACAATACAAAATATATTAATCACCATATCACCCCATAATTATAATAAATGCATCATTCATACTATTCACAGTAATTTCAAACACCGCAGCAACAATAAACTTCTACCTATACCAGATGACACCAGCCAAATTCACTGACCGCCCATACCAACCACTTTAACTCAATGATGCATTGGCATTACCAGACTCACGTTGCATTTCTGTTAATTCCATTTTACATACACTAACAATTACAAGACAAACGTACTGTAAACCATGCCACACAACACAACAGCCATACTATCCATCATAACCCACGTGTACCAAGCAACTTTAAAGTCCAGACCAACCAATAACACAAACATTCCTACCCTCTGTAAAACTATCTTCACCGACTGATACCATACCCACAAGCATACAATCTCCTATAACCCATGAAAACACTCAGTCATAGTAATAAACAATAACACACAACAAACCAATCATAAAATCCATCATAGCTAGAGAAAATATAGAGTTGAGACCAACCCAAAACCCAAAACTCATTCCATTTTCGCTACAGACCGACACAAGCCAATTATACTAGTAATCACACCACCCATTATACTAAAGTATACCCTACCATTCAGTCTGCACTGACCATAACGAAATATAATATACCTAATACATATGCCATCTGTTCAACCGATACCAGACGAAANTTCAGTCTGCACTGACCATAACGAAATATAATATACCTAATACATATGCCATCTGTTCAACCGATACCAGACGAAATATACTCACTGCCTAGTAAAGTTTAAGCATACCTCGTACATTCAGCCCACGTACAGATTTCTCCAAAATTTAGATATTGCCCATATCATTAGCTCTAATACCAGCCCCAGAAAAAATATACTTTGTGGCATACTACCCAACGTACCACACAATCAACAATAACAAAAATATTCAAGGCAAACACTCCGAAAAATAATACCTGTAGACCATCGAATTGGCATGGAGTAGGAGCAGGAGGATGATATAAATAAAATATAACAACCAGTAAACCAGACCAACAATTCGGCTGATTATGCAAACCATCTATACCAATTACCCTGCTAACCACCATACCACAAGCATACCAAACAAAATTACCAACAACTCATTTCATACTGCTCATACCAACCGACAAACAATACCTACCGTATACCCAGAGACCACGTAAAACCTATCAACACATGTGATCACATGTGATCAGGCCATACCATATAAACAAAGTAGCTATGCCTGCCATACAATCAAACTAACAGTTTATCAATNATCACATGTGATCAGGCCATACCATATAAACAAAGTAGCTATGCCTGCCATACAATCAAACTAACAGTTTATCAATCATACTGTCATTCAGGAACTATTAAAGAAAATGCTTTAAATAACCCTATCATCGAAACCACATTTAATAGAAATAGAAAACCACAACATGTCTGCCCATGCAAATATATTGTTGTATGATTACCTGCTTCCCACAAGCGACATTATCACACATAATTACAGAATCAGGTCAAGCTTCACTTGGAGGCACGACTTTGTCATTATCACTAAATGGAAAAAACCCATTACCATGTACAGCTCTTAGTATGTATGCCAGACGTCGGTACTTTGGCTACTCTACGGATTTAGAGTACAAGTACACATTATCAAATAAAGACCATTAGGCTCTTAAATTAAGCTTAACATCACACATGTTTCTCCACAATTCTAAACTCCTGCAATAATACAACAAATGGTGTTTGGCAGCAGGAGAACATGTCGCGATTCGCGAGCGACATTTGTCTCTGTCATACTAACTCTTACAGGAAGACGAATGTCCTGCTTGATAATTTGAATACAGTTGTCATCAACTTGTTTTATATCTTGCAAAGGATGTGGATGTGGAGGTGTATGTGGATGTGGAGCTGGATGTGGATGTGATTTCTGTGAACCAATGTTACAAATTTAAGAATGTCTCTTCAAAGCATCTATGCAAGTAAACTGACAGCATTAAGGTTATGCATAGTCTCACCATTATTACAAATTTCAATACTCTCATAACTTTACCACGTTACCTAAATCATTACCAATGTTAAGTCATTTATTAATCTTCTGCAACCTGTTAATACAAACTTTCATTTGCTTTTTATAAACAGATTCCTCGCCCCTAAAACCATAATATTAATTAAGTATACCGACCAGCATTCCCTACTCCCCAACCATAAGTAATACCATATCAACCAACTATATTCCCCGAACCTCTCACTACCCAAGGAAAAAAGGTTTAAACTAACTCATAATCATATCACAGTCACTGCCAAAACATGCCAACCAGCTATTCCTACGCATTGTGATGGCCAAAATATTTTCTCATGAATTACCCCTAGTACATGAACAAGTCATAACATCAGTTACTTCCTAAAGTCCATTCAGTATATTAAGCTATATTGGCTATACTAAACAATTCTCTCCATACCAGCCATGACAACAAAGCCATTATTCAGGCATTCCTATGAAATATTCCAGCGAATTATTCTGACAAACCGTTTCATCATGTAATAGAGACGACATGGCCAGAAAACACAATCACTCCATACAGTATACCCGGACAAGAGAACAGCCATAATGAAATGTCATNATCACATGTGATCAGGCCATACCATATAAACAAAGTAGCTATGCCTGCCATACAATCAAACTAACAGTTTATCAACCATACAGTCATTCAGGAACTATTAAAGAAAATGCTTTAAATAACCCTATCATCGAAACCACATTTAATAGAAATGGAAAACCACAACATGTCTGCCCATGCAAATATATTGTTGTATGATTACCTGCTTCCCACAAGCGACATTATCACACATAATTACAGAATCATGTCAAGCTTCACTTGGAGGCACGACTCTGTCATTATCACTAAATGGAAAAAACCCATTACCATGTACAGCTCGTAGTATGTATGCCAGACGTCGGTACTTTGGCCACTCTACGGATTTAGAGTACAAGTACACATTATCAAATAAAGACCATTAGGCTCTTCAATTAAGCTTAACATCACACATGTTTCTCCACAATTCTAAACTCCTGCAATAATACAACAAATAGTGTTTGGCAGCAGGAGAACATGTCGCGATTCGCGAGCGACATTTGTCTTTGTCATACTAACTCTTACAGGAAGACGAATGTCCTGCTTGATAATTTGAATACAGTTGTCATCAACTTGTTTTATATCTTGCAAAGGATGTGGATGTGGAGGTGTATGTGGATGTGGAGCTGGATGTGGATGTGATTTCTGTGAACCAATGCTACAAATTTAAGAATGTCTCTTCAAAGCATCTATGCAAGTAAACTGACAGCATTAAGGTTTTGCATAGTCTCACCATTATTACAAATTTAAATACTCTCATAACTTTACCACGTTACCTAAATCATTACCAATGTTAAGTCATTTATTAATCTTCTGCAACCTGTTAATACAAACTTTCATTTGCTTTTTATAAACAGATTCCTCGCCCCTAAAACCATAATATTAATTAAGTATACCGACCAGCATTCCCTACTCCCCAACCATAAGTAATACCATATCAACCAACTATATTCCCCGAACCTCTCACTACCCAAGGAAAAAAGGTTTAAACTAACTCATAATCATATCACAGTCACTGCCAAAACATGCCAACCAGCTATTCCTACGCATTGTGATGGCCAAAATATTTTCTCATGAATTACCCCTAGTACATGAACAAGTCATAACATCAGTTACTTCCTAAAGTCCATTCAGTATATTAAGCTATATTGGCTATACTAAACAATTCTCTCCATACCAGCCATGACAACAAAGCCATTATTCAGGCATTCCTATGAAATATTCCAGCGAATTATTCTGACAAACCGTTTCATCATGTAATAGAGACGACATGGCCAGAAAACACAATCACTCCATACAGTATACCCGGACAAGAGAACAGCCATAATGAAATGTCATGTCAGTAGGTCATACCACAAGACTAGCAAATCAAATGTTCCAGCAGAAAACATTCTCACCATCAATACTCTCAGACCATATAACACCACTTAACTCATACGCACAGACCATACCATCTATTTGCAATGTCCTTTTCATCAGACAATACCAGCAAATTGAACAAACCATACTGACAAATCACATCAACCATGGAACCAACTTATTTTATTCAATCATTCAAACTAACAACTCTAACAGACCATATGAATAAAACATTCCATTTGACTATACCCACCAGTCATACTATCAGAACAAACCTATCAACCATTGCTGCGAAAAACATTACAACCAAATACTTGGCAACTATAGCATCATGTCATAAAAGTCAGATAAACAAATCATACATAAAAAGAAGCACGGCCATGTTGTGAGACCATTTCGACCAACAATACTAACAACCTACCACTCGCCATACTTTCCAAACACATTTCAGCCATACCATTCTGACAATATAATATTACGTTGACATAATTTGTAATGGTAGTATTGCTTCTAGTAATAGGCATTCCATGTCCAACATATCGTAGAAGTTTGGAGGTCAGTAGTCCTTTCAAAAATTTGCTCTTTGCTCACCATCCGTTATTAATAAATGTTTTGTTATAAAAGAGGCACTGTTTTTTCCATCTAAAGATAGGATAATCGAATAATTTGTGCATATAAAAATATGCTCAGTACTCTATATCGCACCATCAAAGCCATACTTCATTTTCAAACAGATACTATCTCAGACTACTGTCAAAGTGATTGCTACTGAGGCTGAATAACATTTGAGATTTTGCTGTCGTCATGCAGCTGTCTGTATATACACATTAAAGCTAACACAGTTTACATAAAATTCTCGTAGAGTCTTTCCACCTTAAATCACTTTTAAACTTTAGCCGAAAGAAATAATTTCAACCAAGTTCCAATATTTATTTTCTACATAGCATTCAAATTTTCACAGAAATTCATGCCCAAAGCTATACTTAGCATGTATATATTTTATGATCTGATAACCCCACAGCATATAAGTATTTCTACGTTTCAAGACACTGCGTACGACCGTAAGAAAAAAAACATATATTCGAAGCTAAAATGAATAAAATCTTCTATGTACCCACACCTCAGATTAGTCTTAATAGATTATATTATTTAGCTTAATGTAAGGAGGGATGGAATACACGATTAATACAGAACTAATTCCTACACTTAAACTTTATTTTACAGATAAGTAAAAAACTAATTAATAGTTTTACACTCAAACAAATTCTTTATTTAACAAAATAAATATAATTTTGTCCTTTTTAAATAACAATTCCTGCTGTAGGCTGTTAATCCAATCTTATTCACATATACAACACTACAGTTATCACTTGGACAATTCTTGTATGAAGTGCTGAATAAGCAGTTAGTTGCTTTATATCACATGGCATTAGAGCTATTCGTGAATTTACTTTCCACAATGCTTGCACTGGGCCACTGCTGCTGCATAACTTCGACTCCCAGAGTCCTCAGGGGCTTTCACTGCACCATACCCGATGACGAAATGTCCTTGCCCACACATTTCTCATTCACATTATAAGAGCTTAAACAGTATTATTTTTCATGTGTTCTTAGCACTTCTTGAACATCTCTTGTTGGAAGAGGTTGGTTGTGTAATGTGCTTGTACTTTGACTCTGTGGATGATCAGAGTGTTCGTAACTGATGTCAGTATTTGAGATATATAACTGTGGAGGTTAATTCGCCTATTTCAGTCTGCCCAGGTGTCTTTGCACTAGCGACTGCAAATGTGTATTGCTATCGATGGTTCGCATTTCGAGCACTTGCTGACATAAAGCAATAATAGGACAGTTTTTATCATCTATTTACTTTTGTTTTCCCTGTATTTTGTTGTTGGTGTAAATGTACAATGTAAATGTGTACCTTGGAATGAAGCACATGATAAATGTATGTTCATGGGAAGTTATTACTGCTAATATACGAATCCTCCATTTCCGGTTTAAACATCGCCATTCTGTTTGTGACATTCGTATGTAATACAAGGCTCTAACGGAAAAAAAAGAAGCAGAACTGTTAGCATTGTTAACTGGTGAATCATCCCGAGATGCCACAAACNCAAGGCTCTAACGGAAAAAAAAGAAGCAGAACTGTTAGCATTGTTAACTGGTGAATCATCCCGAGATGCCACAAACTTTGCCTTCTAATTGGTGTGTCTGTCCACCCTGATGTAGCCAAGTGTGACCAGCATAGGTTTTTAATTATTTTTATTCCACTTTTGCAACCTTGTTGGGCATAGCTGCATCATGCTGGAGCAACCCATCTGTTGGGCGCGAGCTTTTCTTGTGATATCACGAACATCCACATGAGACGGTGCGCAGTCTGATGGTACACCTAGAGAAAACCTACATTCTACATACTGAAATTTCTCCGAAACTACTTATCCAATTTCAGAGAGTGATAAGACGTTGAATTCGTCTCTTTCATATCGGCATTGCCAGCAAGAGAATTTTTTATATCTCCATTTAAATAAAAACTAGTTGATATCGATATCTCTATAGTTAACATTGCAATGACACGACACTACACGTCGTTTAGGTAGGTATTTATTGAAATTAAGTTAGGCAACAACAAGATAAAGACAACTTCAACGTTTCCGGAAATATTTTAGGTTAACATCTTAGGTGACTTAGCTGATATACAGAATGAGTATGAAAGAAAACCCCAAATTTGTAGGTATGCAATATCAATACTAAACAACATACAACCTTGATTGACCAATCAAATGAATGACCCGTGGAAACGTGAAGTTTATTTACCATACATTTATAATTGTTCAATGTGACCACCATAAGCGGCCCGAACGACATCTACGCGATAATCAAAATCATTCCACGCTCTTGTCAACNTTGTTCAATGTGACCACCATAAGCGGCCCGAACGACATCTACGCGATAATCAAAATCATTCCACGCTCTTGTCAACTTGTCCGGTATTACGGTTTGGATGGCATTCGTAACTCTCGGTTTGAGGTGGTGAGGGGGAAGCGAGCTCGTATTCGACTCCTCAATGTGAAGGGGACAGTCTGATGTTTCATTTATGTGCCCAGAACGAGGTAGCCGATGTTTTGATGTCTAAGCNCCTCAATGTGAAGGGGACAGTCTGATGTTTCATTTATGTGCCCAGAACGAGGTAGCCGATGTTTTGATGTCTAAGCTGGTTTTTAGTGACAAAGCGACGATCCATATAAATGGTAAGGTGAACCGACGCAACGTGTCGATATATGGGGTATGTAGCCTCCACTTTAAACCACAGATCACGAGCGCGCTTCCCCCAAAGTGAATGTNAACGTGTCGATATATGGGGTATGTAGCCTCCACTTTAAACCACAGATCACGAGCGCGCTTCCCCCAAAGTGAATGGGTTTTGCGCTGTATCCAAAGACACTGTTCCCGGCACTTTCTTTTTTCACGAGCCCACTGTTACTGGAATCTCTTATTTGGACATGATTACAGTGCGGTTGTTTCCTCAGTTAAAATAGGTGGTGGGGGAATTCAGTTTCCAGTAGGATGGTGCGCCACCCCATGGGCATCTAGCTGTTTGCGGATACCTGAACGAGACGTTGCCGCAACACTGGATTGGTCGAGGAGCAGCTGTTGACCAGGCTCNACCTAGCTGTTTGCGGATACCTGAACGAGACGTTGCCGCAACACTGGATTGGTCGAGGAGCAGCTGTTGACCAGGATCTTCATCACTGGCCCCCAAGAAGCCCGGATCTTACCTTGTGCGATTTTTTTCTATGAGGATACATAAAGGATCAANTCTTCATCACTGGCCCCCAAGAAGCCCGGATCTTACCTTGTGCGATTTTTTTCTATGAGGATACATAAAGGATCAAGTGTTTCGTCCACCATTGCCGGCTGACATTGACGACCTCAAAACGAGAATAACGCACGCAATCCAAACCATAACACCGGACATGCTGACAAGAGTGTGAAACGAGTTTGATTATCGCGTGGATGTCGTTCGGGCCGCTTGTGGTGGCCATATTGAACATTTTTGAAGATATGATCAACAAACGTCAAAGTTCCACNGGATGTCGTTCGGGCCGCTTGTGGTGGCCATATTGAACATTTTTGAAGATATGATCAACAAACGTCAAAGTTCCATGGTTCATTTGATTGGTCAACCAAAGTTGTAGGTTATTTGTTTTTGATATTATATATTTTTTATTTGGGGTATTCTTTTATACTCAGCCCGTATATCACAAAGTTTTGGAAATTTTTNTTTTGATATTATATATTTTTTATTTGGGGTATTCTTTTATACTCAGCCCGTATATCACAAAGTTTTGGAAATTTTTGCCTTTATGTATTTTTAGATTTTTAAAATTCTCTCTCTGCAATGAGGCAGTAGTTAAGAGTCAAGACACATCATAAGACCGTCGGCGGTAAGCTGTGGTTGTAGTTGTGCGGGGTGGGGTTACTTCCACGGGTGTTCAACACCTTCTTTTGTTGTAACTGTAATTTTCGGCAATGAGTCAGGCAACCCTGAATTGTGCTTTTGAGGTCACCTGGATAGAGGCCATATCAAGGTGCATGGAACGCATTCCTGCTGAGCTCAGCTGTCGGGCGATCTTACGGCGGGGCTTCTCGGCATCAGGTCAAGAGATTTCACATCTGCGTCGGAGACGGATGTAATTGTAGAGTATCTGGTAGTTAATTTCTAAGCATGGGCTTCGGCCCTGCCTATAGCTACATGTCTGGGTTTAGTGAAGAATCGCCCATGGTAGTGTTTGGGTTTAGGATAAGTGAGGGTTTTTCTTATTCTTTTATTATAAACTAGAAGTACTTTTCAACATACAAGCAAATTTGTGGAGAAGTTTTATGAACTCTGGGAAAGTCCTGTGAAATTTACGGAATGTCAGTTATTGAAAAAGTAACATGACATTGATTTTACTGATACTTCTAAATAATATAATATCAGTAATTTTCCGTAATTTTACATAAATTTATTCTTCCAGTGTACTCGAGGAATTCTCCTGACTTTCCTAGTCGGCACTGAGAATATATAAAATGAAACGAGATGAGGGAAGAAAGGCGACAGATGGCCGTGTTTTAATAAACAAGAGTACCCCAATAAAACCCACTGGCCATCGGCAACGCCTACAAAATTACAATATTTGAGATACCCGGACTGCATTCCTGAGTGCCTTTTAGGGCGCCCAGCATGCTAGTTTCAGGGTTCTAAACCTCTTAACGCATATTTCATAGTTAAAAATTAGTTCCCAAAAATATTTGTGGAAGTAAATTTATTTCNGGTTCTAAACCTCTTAACGCATATTTCATAGTTAAAAATTAGTTCCCAAAAATATTTGTGGAAGTAAATTTATTTCATTTCATTGTTGTATGGTGAAATAAATTATCTACTATCCGATTTTATGTGCATTTGTCTGCCATTTAATGAATAAACAATCTTTTCTATAGGTATGAAGTCAATTTTACCATTTATAAAACTATTCTATTAGAAGCAGTTCTTGTGTCTGTTTATCGTATACACATGTTCTTGCAAGAATAAGTCACCCATTATGAGCACCCAAGCACCTAGACATGTATTACTGTTAGTTTCAAAGGCACCAGCCATGTAAATTATAAAATGTTGCACATCCCTTTGCGGTAACTACAGCATCAAATATAGTTATACTCCGCAAAATTTTGGAACACAGCTAGCAGGATACTGTTACTGTTCTTCTCCGCCGAGAGCCACAGGAATGAAAGCCAATGGCCATATCCAAGAGTGGTGCAAAGAAGCACCATCATTGGGTGGTGGAGAAACGGAAGAAGTTCTTTGAAGTTTAAAGTCTCAGTACGTGATGTGGCACTCGGATGGACGTGCGTCGACTTTGGAGATATCTGGTGAACTGCACTTGTCTCAGTGTGGTGAACTGACAGTGATATTTTTGTGCCGGAAGGAATGCAGATTCATTATTATCAGTAGTAGAATTTAGCAGAGTCGGGCATGAAGGATTCGGGAGTAGGCGCCAGACACCGACCACCACAATCTTGAATTTTCTTTTTTCACTTAAAATAACCCCTTTCCCCTTGAAGTCGACTATTTTTCGCTTAAAATGTTACCTTTTTTCCGTAAAAATTTTCCACTTTCCCTTAAAAAGGCACCGATCCCCTCATTTGCAAAGAAGGATCCACGTATTTGCAAAAACGATCAATTTAAAGGATTTGGGGAGATCGTTTTTTGCCTTCCACCTTCAACTTTGACCATCACATTTTATGACCTAAAAACAAAAAAACCCTAAAAATAAAAAAAAGTAAAAAAATATTACAATCTAAGAAAACATTACATAAATGACATCGACCACCATGTTGGATACCAGTGACCTTGTCTTCAATGATCTTGAAACATAAACTCGAGAAAGAATTGCCAAAATCGAATAAATTCATGAACATCGGCGAGTATATTAACTTACTGACTACGACCGCCATATTTGATACAGGAGGTAACCTTGACCTTCACGCTTGACCATGACTCTGACCCTGCGCCTGTGACTTAGTAAAACAATAAAGCCCCCAAATCAAATCTACAAAAATCCCAAAAAGTAAAAAAAAAATTTCAATCAAAAAAATATAAATTAATAAATTTAAAAATTAAAATGTCGAATGTTTGAGCATTACAGGACCTGGGACATATGCCTGCCACCATTTATGCTCTGTCATTATGGTTGGCGTCCATGCTAGATTTTGGTGACTTTGACCTTGATGTATGACCTTGACCCCATGCCCACGATGGATAACCTCGAAGCCAAAAAATTTAAAAATATACCAAAATATAAAAAAATTGAGAAAGAAATTGAAAATCGAGGATAAAAGTATTTTGATGACTCCGATTACCATGTTGTATGCCAGTGACCTTGAACCCACTGACCTTAAAAAAAAACTCCGAGAAAAATTAGCAAAAAATCCGACACATTCATAACAGTTGGCTAGAAAATTACATTGCTGACTACGACCCCCATGTTGAACTCGGTGACCTTTACCTTTAACTTTGACCTTGAAATCCAACGTTTACAAAAAATGTAAAAAAAATTTCAAACCTAAAAAAAATTATACAAAAATTTGTTTAAACATTTATTTTCAAAAAATTAATAAATGCTGTGTTTTGTCATAGAAGAGACAGGGTAATGGAGCCCACCAGCTACCATGTTATTATGTCACCCAAACACNAAATGCTGTGTTTTGTCATAGAAGAGACAGGGTAATGGAGCCCACCAGCTACCATGTTATTATGTCACCCAAACACCATATTAAATCAAAGTGACCTAGAACTTCATCTTTGACCTTGATCATGGTGACCTTTGACCTTGAACCCAATAAATTGCAAAGAAATTTAATTTTGAAAAGATTGTAGAAAATTCCTTTAAAATGCTATAAAACCATTCATAAATTATAAAGAATTATTTTAATATGTATCAAAATACATAATATTCAAAACATACATTTCTGGATATTTCCTCAAAACCACATCCAGCAGATGACTGACCCTCGCCAATGTTGCTCATTGGTTATTAGTATGTTCCCCTCCACTTACTTTACCAATGTATCCCATTGGTTGATTTCTGGTTCTCGCTTCACCCCCAACAGGGTTTTTATTGGCTGATTACTCGTGCTCGTTCGACCTGCCACCAATGTTTCTCATTGTATTATCATTCCCCTCCTCTTCCATTCAACTTTGCTCATTCTGTTGAATGTACTCCACCCACCATAATAATTTTTTTGTTTGTCATTTGTTTACTTATGCGTAAACTACGTCCACTCATGTATTAATTAGCGATTTCACCGCAGAATATCTGTCGATTTAGCCACCTTGTTGGCTGTTGTCGACTTTGAATTTGACCCCAATAACATTGGACATGATAAATCAAGAAATATCACAGTCCATACAATCAACTATTAAAAACTGGTGACAAGAGTTCATACCTACTAACAATACTAGCCAATGAACGACTCCACCCAAGACTTACTCCACCCAAGACTGGTTCCTGACGAGACTAAATTAGCCCAAGGCTGGTTCCTGACGCGACTAACTTAACCGAAGACTAAATCCTTACAAGACCAGTTTCTGCCAAATAGGCTCTACCAGTCGACAAGACCAACCGGCCATACCACCCACATATACAAAAAACGATGATAGACAATTTGGAATAGAATCTTCTGATTAAAGTCTCGTAGCTACCCTCTTCGCACAATATCTTTGTAAAACATTTCTACCCTTAGCTGGTCATACCAAAGGATCGTTCGTACTTACCAAGCCAACTTTCCAGAACAACTTACCAGGTNATTTCTACCCTTAGCTGGTCATACCAAAGGATCGTTCGTACTTACCAAGCCAACTTTCCAGAACAACTTACCAGGTCAACGAACTAGTTGCGAAACTATTCTCTAAAATAAATTTTTTTAAACATTCGTCATTTCATTTGTTTACCATAAAAAACTCAGTCGATTTTAAATGACCTCAGTCACGCATATTACTTAAGATCAAACCATATCCCACCTCCTGCACACGTTCACTAAAATTTTGTCTTAATCACTCTCGCAATCGATTGTTTACACCACTGAATTAATAAGACTTTAGAGAAGAAGAAGAGAATGTATAAGAAATTGAACACACATTGATATGTTTAAATACATTTAATTTATTAACTCAATATATGGATTTTATATATCTAANTAAGAAATTGAACACACATTGATATGTTTAAATACATTTAATTTATTAACTCAATATATGGATTTTATATATCTAATTATTTTGTACATTCCCTTTTTAAATTTCACAGATTTTGCAGGTCATGTTTTGTTGTAGCCAACATTCTCATCCGATATAAACCTTATCCTTCTGTTCATCGATGAGTCAAGATATTTCAACAATGCTTGAGAGATCCTCGCGTTTTTGCATGTCAATCAAATGTCTGAGTCTCTCAAAAATTTCATTCGGGTCTTCGGGAAATATGTAACGAGCGTTCTTGTCGCCTTCTGCCTTCCTGACACCTCTTATCGAAGGAAATTCGTTTGGGAGATGTAAGGGAACGAAGAAATGTAAGATAAAGTCGAGAGAATCATCATTTTTTCACAGAATAAGCCTTGGTGAGGGGTTAGGCGAGGGGAATGTTAATACAATGAGAAATATTGGTGGTGGGTCGAACGAGCGTGAGTAATAAACCAATAAAGAGCACTGTTGGGGGTTGAAGCGAACACAGTAATCAATTAATGAGATATATTGCTGGAGGGAGTGGCGGTGAACCGACTAATTAACCAATAAGGAACATTGGCAAGGGTGTGTCACCTGCTGTGGCGAAGTTCAGTCGTCTGCTGGATGAGGTGCTAAGGAAACCAACGGTTATGTACATTTTAAAAATAAATATTACATAAATTTAAAATATAATTTAAATAATGTTTTAAGTAAATTTTTATATTATGTATTATAATTTATAAATAATGAAAATATTTCTAAATATATATTATTTTTATATTTGGGAATTTTTTATATTTTTGCTATTTCTTTTGTTCAATTTCAGATTTCACTGGGGTCAAGGTCAAAGATTAAGTTCAAGGTCATGTTAATTCAATATGGGGGTTGGGTGACGTCATAACATGGTGCCTGGTCTTCTCCAGTACCTGTCCCCTCTAAGACCAAACATTCGAAAAAAAAATTTATAATTTTTTTTTATAAATAAAAATTTTTGTTTATAATTGCTGTTATTTTTAATGTTTCATTTTTTTTTAGTTTTCTTGGGTTTTTTGGTTTTTTTAAGTTCAGAGGTTAACAGGGTCATGGTCAAAAGTATAGGTCAAAATCATCGACAGCCAACATGGTGGTCGTAGTCAGTATCGCAATATAATAGCCAACTTTAATGAATTTATTAGATTTAATAGAACTTTTCTCCAGTTTTTGTTTTTTAAGTTCATTGGCATCCAACATGGTTTCAAAGTAATCAATAAAAAAATATCTTCGATTTTGATTTAGATTTTTTGATTTTTTATTAATTTGGAATTTTTGGTTTCAAGGTCATCCAACATCATGGACATGGGGTCAATGACATGCATCAATATCAATGGCACAACCATCTAACATGGCCGCCGACCGACTGGAATGAAAGAGCATTAAAACCACCCTGTGCCTGTCCCAAGTCCCGTTATGCCAATACATTCAAAATTTTAATTTTCTTAATTTTTGATTTTTTTAAATTTTTTAAAAAATTTAATGTTTTGAGTTTGTTAATGAATTTTGGGATATTTTATTTTAAGATCATTCAAGGCCACGGTAAGGGAGTCAAGGTCACTGAAATTCAATTTGGCGAACAGGTTACGTCTGTGATTATTCCCTCGATTTTTAATTTCGTTAAATTTTTCATTTTTTTGCGGTTCAAGGTTATTGAAGTTCACAGGCACAAAGAAAAGATCAAGGTCAAGATCACTTGAGTCCAAGATGGCTATTGTTGTCTGTAGCATAATATGTTCACCGACATTTATGAATTCATTCGATTTTTACAATTTTTTTTT
Source organism: Clitarchus hookeri (assembly GCA_002778355.1). Taxonomy (NCBI): domain Eukaryota; kingdom Metazoa; phylum Arthropoda; class Insecta; order Phasmatodea; family Phasmatidae; genus Clitarchus; species Clitarchus hookeri. The sequence continues at coordinate 447,596 of NQII01002810.1, forward strand.
GCAGTTTTTTCCTACGATGTCATTAGGGACAATGTCACTGGAATCCAACGTGGTGGTCGAAGTCATCAATGTAGTGTTTACGTAGATTTTATTTTCATTTTCAATTTTTTCAATTTCTTTGGTAATTTTTTGAAATTTTTTGGCTTCAAGGTCATCCAAAGTCAAGGTCTAAGGTCAAAGGTAAAAAACTATCTCCCCTAACTATTCCAATGGATCATTTTTGCAAATAAGGGGATCGTTCTTGGCAAATTATGGGTTCAGTGCTTTTTGAGGGGAAAAAAGGAAATTTAAAAGAAAAAAGGGAAATTTTATGGAAAAGGGGATATTATAAGCAAAAAATGGTCGTATTCAAAGGGAAAAGGAAGATTTTGGGAGAAGAAACGTAAAAAAGGGAAATTCAAGATGGTGGTGGTCGGCGCCTGGCGCCTACTCAGGAATTTTTTATACCCGACTCATTTAAATCCTACTACTATTCTCAGCCGTTATACCTAAGCTATGATTTTATATCTTCAACATATTAGTGTAAATATGTCTGTACAATTATTTACATGTACTGTAAGAGTTATTTTAAATTTTGAGTATTAGATGAAGCAGCTCAAATACAGATATCTAGTTATACTATATATAATATGCTGAATATTTGACGTATATCTGTATGTCAAGTGGGTTTGGCAGTAATACAATTCTCGAACCTGTCACAGCAATTGTGAGTATAGAAAGGTATTGGTGGCTCTTAATATCGAGTACTGGATATGGAGCAACGCTGGAATGTAAGGACGGGGAAAACGGGTTATCCCCGAGAAAAACGGCCCATCACTGGCATCGTCTGGCACGATTCCTACGCGCGAAAATTCAAGAGCGACCCCACTGGGGATACGACCCGTTTCGCTTTGGTGAGAGGTAATCTCTCTAGCAACTGCCCTACCGCGATACTTAACTTTAATAGAAGTCGTGTACAAGCATACTAAAATGTTCTGACAATTCGTGTACTCTTTACGCTTGAGTTTGCCGCTCCCGATTAGTTAATTTCTTGGGCCAATGATTTGATGACGTTTCGCTGGAAAGTTACGTCCCATAGAGTAAATTCAGGATCGTTTAATGGTAATGTAAAGGTCTCCCAGGACGTGAATTACAGACATATAAAATCAAGAATAGAATCTAAAATGCTTAATATATTTTGATCGGGTACAGTTTATTGACAAGAAATTAGAATTATGTTATTATAAAAAACAGCAATAGTTGACGCAATCAAGATATTACGAAATAAGCATTCCGAACCTTTTTAGCAATTATCAAAACAACAATTTACAAATCTGTGATATTCAAATAAGTATAACGCAAAATATGATTTAAGAAAATTTGCTACTAGAATATTTTAAGAATATAATTTTTTTTAATGTTTAAATTAAAACCTAGATTGATTTTATATATTTGCACGTTATGGAATTTTTAGAATGCTTGGGAAATTTTTATAAAAATATTAATTAAATGAAGAAACCGACAACAGAACTGTACACACAGATGGAGACGATCACAGACAACTTCAGAAAAAGAAGAACAAAATTATACTTACACACATAGAATGCACGACAACAGACTGACCAAGAAGATCTTCAACATAGTGACGACAAGTAAACTGAAAGCCAANTTTTTTTTATTGTTTAAATTAAAACCTAGATTGATTTTATAAATTTGCACGTTATGGAATTTTTAGAATGCTTAGGAAATTTTTATAAAAATATTAATTAAATGACGAAACCGACAACAGAACTGTACACACAGATGGAGATGATCACAGACAACTTCAGAAAAAGAAGAGCAAAATTCTACGGACACACATAGAATGCACGACAACAGACTGACCAAGAAGATCTTCAACATAGTGACGACAAGTAAACTGAAAGCCAANACACACATAGAATGCACGACAACAGACTGACCAAGAAGATCTTCAACATAGTGACGACAAGTAAACTGAAAGCCAATTGGATCAGAGAAACAATGGAAGACCTCACAAGGCTAATCATCTCTACAGAAGACATCACAGACAGGAAAAATACCGAGATAAAATTAGAAAACAGAAATTCAAACGAACTCCCAAAAAGAATAAAACGGGAAAGAAGTAGACAGAGGAGAGGAAGAAGGAACATGGTGAATTTATGAGGGTTTGTTGGGTGGAAAGACGAAGGAGGACACAGAGAATGAGACCATGAGGATTGACTATGTTTTAGATTTCTCCTTAATAGGCTATTATCGTTAATAATAATAATTTAAATTCCATTTTTTTCCATGTAAATATTAAAATAAACACTAAATAATTTTAATTAGAATGCCGTACTTTTTATTAACTATTATGTTCATAATGTGATGGTTTTTTAATTCAATTTTTACATTCCACCAAATATGTTAATTTGTTCACATTTAGTTCATGATTTTATATCTCAAAATTTCCGTCATTAGCTGCTAAGACATTTTTTTATCTACAAAGAAATTTCTATTTTTGAAAACTGGAAATACGTTCATTTTTAAGCTTTAGTTCCTTACTTTATATATCGTCCTACTTGGTAAGTTCTCTAGAAGCAAATGGTATAGGTGACTTCTGATCTTGTACATAAATTATTTAGTTTATCAAAACAGCATAATTATTTGAATATTCCTTCGCGACTAAAATGTGTCCTGCAGCAAGTTAATCGCAGTATTAACTTGGGCTCGTTCGTAGTATATAATTTTAGCATTGTAGTTTTTTTTCNGTCCTGCAGCAAGTTAATCGCAGTATTAACTTGGGCTCGTTCGTAGTATATAATTTTAGCATTGTAGTTTTTTTTCTCACTAATATGACCTACACTTATATGGCAGAGATTTTGAAAATGTTTGTATCCACAGATTTCGTGTAATTACAACGAAAGCTACACGATTCAATGTGATGTTTAGATATCTCTTGTCATTCGCCATCGAAGTTCTGGAAAAGTGCGATAAGGAAAAGGAACGTCTTTGGGACTTAAAGACTCGAAAGAACCTATAGCTAAAAAATATAGCTGAAAACAGGAAAGGGACGTGAATGGCCTTTGGCTTGTAGTATGGAAATTTCCCAACTGGTTTTCCGCCAGTCATCATTTCAAAAAGACAAACATTACCTTGAGATGTGCTTCATTCATAAAAAAATACTAAATATTTTTAATCATATTTAATATGGCATTTAATATGGCATGTCAAAATGAACATTAAACTATTAAAACATTTCCAATTATTAAATTAATGCATATGAATAAAATATTAATGATCAAATTTACAGATATTAGAATAGGTAATATGTTTTGAGTATTCAAAGCTTATTCTAAATCTTGGTGATTTTCTGCAAGATTTTTTTTTTAAGGTACAGATATATAAATGGTGGTAGTTACCAAAAAGTCATTATTTCATACAAGAGTGAAATGCTATTTAACATGTAGACGTAACTTACAAATATTATTTCCTCGCGTAAAAAATTTAAACAACAATTTTTTTTTCATATCGAAATGTGAAAATGACAATTTAATAGTTTTGGGCTTCAAAAATTATAAAAACTAATTCGCTTTCCGAAAAGGCATAATTCGCGATGAAATAACAAGAGGTTCTCAAAGAAATATTTAAAACCACGCTATGAAAAAATTTCACATATCTTAAAAATTTACTACAATAAGGAGTTTTATTTGTAGCAGCTGATGATTTTTCGCAAAATATATGTTCAACTAAATAAACCTTGAAGTAAATTAAGACACGTAATTTCAGTTACCCTTGTTACATGTCCTGCTAATGTTTTCTTTTATTTACGAATTTATTCACGTTGGAATTCCATACCCTTGTCCTCGATGACCTGAGGGCTAATGCGAGCAATACCCCTCTCACAATAAGATAGGCATACTTCAAATAAAGCCTTATAAATCATACGTCTGCCTATCACCAGTAAGAATTAAATAACAAGTTACTACTTTATAACCGATAAATTTCCTTCCATACATGAAAATATTTATGTCCCCTGTGGTGGAAGCACCATTCAGAGAATATATGATGCAGTATTTAACAACCTGGAGCAATATTCAGCAAGCATCGCTATGTAAAATGCCTAGAGCCATGACTATTTACCCATAAACAACCACAGCAGTAAAATTTAAAGCTTCTTTATGCTAATTCTGCCTGCGTAGACTTGTGACCTCGCAGTTTTTTCGTCAGTTAGTTTTGTTAAAGAAAGATCAATGTGATTTCTGAATACATTAGTGTTTTGACAATAAAAGTTATAATGGGAGCTTTAGGGTCCTTACACTATGAAATTACTGTTTTTGAATCTGCGGAAACGCATAAGACGTAAGATTTGTTTTGCAAATTCGTTGAAGTTATATAAGGCAATACATAAAAATTACTTGTCGTACTTCTCCTACTGAAACTGTAAATAGTTTTGAGGTCAAATGCTAAAAAGGCATCTTTGTGTGTGTTAAGACCAACTAATAATATATTCTACCAGCATGACCAAGAGTCACCAGTGCTTAACGACAGTTTATATCCCATAAAGTGACTTTAGCAGGCGACAGTCCACACCGCTTAATGTCAACTGGATGCCACCTAATTCGCCGTTGTCTCACAAACTTAAAGGATGTTCAATCCTGTAGCTATTAAGAAATGTTGGGCATCCCTGAGGTTGTATGTACACTTTCCAGTTTGCAAAGTGGACATACAAATGGCAGGCAAAATAAACAATCCTCGGCGCATCTTTCAATTTGGTATAATTTACCACTGGGCTTTGCTGAAACGTAACGTAGTAGCGTAGTTGCCACACAAAATAAGCAGCCTTTGAAAATGAAATTTATTGTGAATTATTAAGTCCTGAATTATATATAAAAAAAAATGATTGAGGAAGAAATTACCGTATATTTAGAAGAAAAAATAATGGATTGTTCTGTAGAACAATACACTTGGTCACAACGTCTCTGCGAAGAAATGTTTTAGCAGGTTAATTCATCTTTGTGCTAGTTTGTCCTTCATGTTCGTTATAACTGGTACTTCATGACATGAAATTNTTTTAGCAGGTTAATTCATCTTTGTGCTAGTTTGTCCTTCATGTTCGTTATAACTGGTACTTCATGACATGAAATTGGTCCCAAATATGAAAACTATTAAATGAAATACATTTTAAATAATATGAATTAGTGGAAAGAAATCTGAAAGCCTGTATTAAATGTGACAGTTGTTGGTGGGCTAAAGCACTGGTGTGAATAGCTGATGATGCATAATCAGTGGCTCTCGCACTTTCAAACCTAGCACTTTAACCCCAGACTTGCTACTTTGCTGTGTTGCCCTGACGGCCACCTCACATATGTTAAAACGTTGATTTTTCGAGGAAGATTTGCGCTACTTGCAATGTGCGCCATTATTTTATCGCCAACACTGCTATATCTCATCACTGGTCCCCGTAGGAGAGGCTGAAAAGGAAAATACACAGATAAAGTAAATATTTAGGTGACTCTAGTTACAAAGTGTACTGTAGAAACCGAAATACCTGTTACAGTGAGATGCAATCATAGAATGAAGATCTTTTATAGTAAAATCTCCAAACCTAAAGTGGNACCGAAATACCTGTTACAGTGAGATGCAATCATAGAATGAAGATCTTTTATAGTAAAATCTCCAAACCTAAAGTGCTTGATCAGTTGGTAGCTCAGCCCCAACGCTGTATAGAATTGCATTATAATTACAGTGTGTGGAACATAACGGTAACCCAACCATTGACCTGAAATTTAACCCAAATAATTTTAGGCAAATTAATTATAGGTCAACTTACTAGGCCAAATAATTTTAGGCAGT
>NQII01002811.1:10341-117276 GCA_002778355.1 Clitarchus hookeri
GAATATTAATTAACAATATTTGGATTTAAGTTTGACATTTTTAATGGAGATCCTTTCTTTCAAAATATTTCTAAAAGTCAGAAGTGACAAATGTTTTACTAGCACTGCAGCATTGATAATAATTCAAGTTCTTTAACTGAAGGTAATTATTAACATAATATCACGTGATTGTGGTAAAATGCTGTGTATTTTCGAGATTATTTAAATACATCATATTACTTATATCATTGTCCAGTGTTTGTCGCTTAACATGATACAAAAATCTGACTTATGAATATGCATAGTCATACGTGTATTAAATATGTGATACCCGACCAATGAAATGCAGTTCGACGAATGAATTTTCTGCCTAACGATTTTCCGAGTTTATCTAAAACTATGGACATTACAAAATATTCAGTATAATTAACCCTGATGTTTTATCTGGGTGTTTAAATCAACTCTATCCACTTATCCACTGTCGAACTAAGCCGAAGTAACAAAAAAAAAAAGGCAAATAAAACAAAACAGAAAAATTGCCATTAAACATAAGAGGTAATATTAATAATGGCAAAATTTTATAGCGGAGATCATTTATTTATGTTTACTTTTTGCCACATTTAATTTCAAATTTATCTTTATTTTGAAACCTTTACATGGCTTTACAGGAAATGTCCCCATCCCTAACATCCTTAACTCAATTTAACTCTCTCAAGACCTCAATGTCAAGAAATACCATAATCCCTTCACTCTTCACTCACTTAAATGGCAAAGATCGATCTATGATAACTTAACAATTAACTTTTAAAGACTCTTTATTTAGCATTCAGAGTTTCCATTCTCATAGATAATCTAAACTTACATCACTTGTTTCAATTGTTGGACATTCCCTTCGTATTACCACCATTTTGCTTTCTTTATTATTGAACTATTTGCATACACACACAAACACACACATATATGCATATATATAGTTTAACCTTTCTAGGACGAAACCCCATGGATCTATGGATGAATCTAGGTGGCGGTACAAATTATGTCAAAAAATCGCAAGGCCGGAAGACTTACGTCGTATATATGACCAAGCATGTAATTTACAGTCTCGGCGTTATAACACAGGCCGTATCAACCAGAGAAGCAAAAAACACTACATTTTGTATACGTTTCCAATTTCCCATCATTATTTAAAATTCACTCCAAAGTATAAAGCCTTGGCGTAAAAGTTTTCTTTTACAACCAGCAGATGTATAAGAAGACGATCATGACTTTCAAAAATTCTACCAAAGAATAAGTCTAAAAATAATCTTTCGCTCAGAAACTTGAGGCATAAAAGGAATCTGGTAATATACACATTAGATTTATTTACAACAGACAAATTAATAACGTTTACCTAGTATTCTGAGCATACCTGACGTGCACACTTAGACATAAAATTAAAACTTCCAATATATTAGTCAAGAAACAAGCGTAAAATCCTGTACTACAAGTTAACTTTTTAAATATAAATTATTTTGCGTTCAAGTTTACTGTCGTTTACTGTAGGAATAATATGAGTGAACTCGAATGAAGGTGCTCTCGATAGGAAAAAAATTGAATCAACAAAAGATATATCAGGGGTAATAAAAACAGGGGAAGGCTGAATTATGAATATATCTTTTAGATCTGATCTAGTTTACTAGCCAAAATCAATTGTGCATTTCCATTTTTTGGTTTTCAAAAATGGGGTTAGGGAACTGGTTTAAACACCTACTATTTCTATTTTTTTTATTTTTTTTTTTTTATATTCTCGCACATGGTTAAACATTATGCCAGCTTTCAACAAAACCCCGCACAACATATACATAACATATTCATAACAAAAAAAAAAAAATCAAAGATTAACAATTAATATTGTATAGCTACTAAAACTAATATTTATTTTTCTATTGCCAATTATATTTTTGTAGTACTTAAGTAATAAAATAATTTTCAAACGACACAGCATCTTATTCCCAGAATTTCGCAATGTTTGGCTAGAAATATAGCATATCGCCATCCAACTCCATAATTCCCGCTCTTGACAGCGTATGACTTTGTAAAAATCTGGTGTATGAAAAACCTGAATCAACATAATTTTTATAATAATCACAACGAAAATATTTTAATGCATAAATTTACCCATACATAGTTTCAGCTTTTAAATACATTTTCCTTTGCTCTAAGTTTTTTTGTTTCTTTCGGATTTAAGAAAGTTTTTTTCGAAGATGTCCATACATTAACTATTTAATTCAGTGCGAAATATGAAGTGCTTCAGGTTCGCAAGTGTCTCTAGTTATATTATTTTAGTTGGGATTTAGGACTTTTACGAGAAATTAAATCGTAGATTGTTATTAATTGCTACATTATAATAACATCTTTAAAAAAAAGTGATTGAATTCAGTAACATTTAAAGAATTGCGAATTTAATAATTTGGATTCGTCTCACCGATGAAGCAGAAGGCATGTCTGAAAATCAGATATTTGGAACACGCGTACTCATTACTACTAAGTGCATACTACTGGCGGGCGCACCTGTGCAAGTGAGATATAATAATATCACTGTGTTCAGTCGAACGGTTTCGGTTGACTCAGGTTTTAAGTCTATGAAGTAAATAGACGCTATCTATAAGCGTTTCGTTTATCAATCATGCGTTGATATTGTAAGTCGGCGTTTGTTGCACTCTGATTACATTGCATGGCACAATATCACATTCATGAGTCCAAAAGTATGCTGGAAAAAAAAAATTTCTTCGTGGCCACAAAACCTGTTTGGTTGATGCTTTTCAAGGCTCAATTTCATTTTTGTGATTGTGGTGCCCAATAACACGTAGTTTGACTAATACTTAAGCTATTAAGCACTCATTAAGATATTTGGTTATTAAAAAAACGTTTATTGGCTGCCACGAAATATTTCATTGGCATCAACAGCATTCATGTTATCCAGAGTAAAACATTTCGCTGCGACTGTAAAACTACTTCTACCGCGCATGCGCCCTGGCAGTGGCCACATTCTGTCTGGCCACGACGCCAGATTTGTCTGTGTTCGGTTATTTTCTTCAAGTTACGAACTAATTTACGAGAGATATTATTAGGTATTTTTGAATGGATTATATCGTTCCTTTATTTCAAGTAATTACATGTTGCACGTAAATGATTCCGGAAAATTAACTTTCCATGAAGTGAAAGTGTCTCGTCAGTCGTCATTTGTCCCGTTCTTTCACGAAATTTTTCCGGCCGCAGCGATGTCGAAGTTGTGATGTTTTACCGGATTCCCGATATTCACGGTACACTCGTGAAATAGTCGTAGGCGAACATCCAAATGTTATCGCCACCTCGGAGATGCTATGTCCCATCCCTCGTGCGCCGACTATAACTCCACGTTCAAACTCACTTAAATCTTGATAACCTGCCATTGTAGAAGCAGTAACCGATCTAGCTACCGACCGCAACGCGTTAGTCTGATTGGTTCCAAACCTCTGTTATTTGCATACGCACGCCTATACCTGTATTTTTTGCTCTTCAGTGTATATGGTGCAACTGAGGGTAATGGAAGAGCATCTCGTCGGCTGTATCAAGAGCGTTGTTCCCAACGTGCGACGCCATCGCATACCCTTATTGCCACAATTACGCAACGGCTCCGAGATCGAGGTACCTTCACCGCCGACAGGAACGACTGTGGTGCTCTAAAGAGACGCTTCACTCCCGAATTGGAAGAGGCTCTACTGCATCACGTTAAACAGAGCCCGTCAACGAGTACGCGAACAATTACGCGTGCAATGGGTATTACTCCCAGAATCGCCTGGAATGTTCTGCATGAGCAACAACTACGCCCTCACCACCTAGAAAGGGTACATACAGTATTTGGGTCCAGCCGATTTTGCACCACGTGTTGACTTCTGCACGTGATTCCTGCACCGCTGCACTGACGATCCCCTGTTCCCATATGAATGTAAATTCCCTAGGGACAGTGTTCTAAATTCTCGAAACGGCCATCTGGGCAGACGACAACCCTAACGCCACGCACATACAGGATTTCCAACACAGATTTTCTATCAATGTGTGGACAGTTATTCTCGACGGTAACGTGATTGGGCCGTACCTTCTTCCACCCAGGCTAACGGGAATATCGCGTACTTCATTTTTCTGTAAGAAGTATTGGCTCTGTTCTTGGATGCTGAGCCATTGAACGTCCGTCAAGTAATGTGGTTTCAGCACGATGGTGCACCGCCTCACTTTACACGTGACGTTCGGAGACATCTTAACCGCAGATCCGGGCAAAGATGGATAGACCAAGGTAGTCCTACCGCGTGGCTCCCACGATCGCTGGATTTAACCCCATTGGATTATTCCTTGTGGGGTCGTAAGAAAGGTATGGTGTTCGAGACGCCTGTTTAGACAGAGGAAGATCTACTGACTCGAGTTATGGTCGCTGCACTACAGATTGACGGGTCACCAGGTGTGATGGGGCGTGTGTACCAGAACGTGGTTCGTAGGTACAATGCGTGCAACGACGTTGGTGGTTGCCACATCGAGCCGCTGTTGTAGTGGATCAGTACCGTATGCTACACATCTTTTGCAGAAGGCAGAAACAGATTGTTCCGTTTCACTGTAGGCAAGAGTGTTATTGTCATAAATGAATACGTTTCTTTATTGTTCCCTTGGCATTGTCATTTAATGCATTTGATTGTTGCTAATGTAATGTACTTAGTCACACCTAATTAAATTACGTACGCAGCAGTGGACGCGTAGAACACCTGATTTTAAATGGTTGTAGCACGGAAACGGTACGTTTCCGGATATGTGTTCCTTTTCAGAAGATCGTCTACTCCGTCCCCTCTTCAAGTCCTAGGAGCTTGTAAGGGGAATTTCCCAACACTCGGTATGAATGTAACTTCACTCGTTTGTGTATGTATTATATATATATATATTTGGTTTGTATCAAGCTTATAAATGTTATATTTTCAGCTTGAATAATTAATCATTTAAATTTGAATTTGAATATTTTAGTACTTGCCTACTTAACAAAACAATATGATATTTTCGTTATAAGTACTTTGTACTTTATTTAGATTCCTTAGTATCTTTAAATAATGTTTTAATCTCATGTCATAATGTTAAATACCGAATTTTTTAACATTATGTTAAAATTAAATGCTTTGAGTTTGGGGTCTGTTAACAAAACGATTCACGGTAATCATTCCCATCATTAGTCTGCCTCCAGGGTGACATACTCATTTTATATTGATCTATTAATAATATAATTCCTGTCTTAATATTGTACAGACATAACATGGTAATAAAAAAATTGCTTGAAATTTATAATATATGTATGATAACAATATTAAGAGCACCATCGATTGTCATATTATCGTTGAGTTGAGTTGAGAGATTTGGGCGAATCTTTACAACGATGTCTTGAAAGCCTATAAGAATGAAATGAGGTGAGAATGGAGCAGCATCAGAATGTGAGGGCGGGAGAAACGGGATATCGGCGAGAAAACCCGCCGAACAGCGGCATTGTCTGGCACGATTCCCACTAGCGATAATCCAGGAGTGACCTGGCCGGGGATTGAACCCGTTTCGCCTTTGTGGGATTTGTGGGAGGCAAGCAGTCCAGCCGCTCAGCCAACGCGGCCCCATATTTTTGTTATGTCATCAATTTGTCGTGACATTTAATATAATTTTATATAAATTTTTTGTTTTGTTTTATCCAAAATGTATTCGTGTATCCAATGGGTTTAGCCGAAATGTTGGTTCGTTTAAGTGAGGATAGTTTACATTTCCTTATTAACAGATTGAAACAGGTCAATATTTACGTGAAAATTAATTGGCTCGTGCAATCTGAATTGTGAATCGTAAAACAGAAGACGTTATTCCGTGTGCGCGGTTGGCAATTGCTAAAGAAGTTTTGATTTATAAGATATAAATTTTACTTAGGGCACTACTTTCATATAATGTTAAGAATATTATAGTAGGAAAAATCGTGAGTAACTTTTTTGTGAAATCGGTGAAGTAGCCCCACTATTGTCGAAATTTGAGTTTTCACAATTTTGCAACCTACAGTGCCGGAGATCATACCTAGCTGCCCAGAGATAAAACAACAGTATCTTAGTAATGTATTATACATCGTGTTGCTTGTGCTTGCCACATCGCCAGACCTATCCCCAATCGAAAATGCGTGAGCTGCTATTGTCCACTCTACGGCGACTCAACGCATACCGCAAAATCTGCATGAACTGCCAGCGAATATTGAAGCTGAATGGGATGGATTATCGCAGGACACCATTATCGAACTCGAAAACTCCATACGCGGCGTCTAGCGGAATGTGTTTGCAAACATGGCGGCCCGGCGTCATACTGTGAGACCTACGCGTAGTGAAACAAACGTTGCCCGTACCAGTCTCAATTTGTAATAATTTATAGAATTTGATGCATCTGCTTTTGCATCCGAGTGGAACATTGTAATCAGAAACTTCATTGTAGCTGCAACAATATTTTCTATGGTGGGTGTACATGTGTGGTTGCTTTTGCAGGGTTNAGGAACGGGAGGGAGTTGTCTCGAGAACTTGTGTGGCAATTAACTTGTTTTAAAGCAATAAAAAAACTAGAGATTTTTCTTGAACTCTTAATCATTACAGTGTATTGATTTATTAGGAAANTTGTTTTAAAGCAATAAAAAAACTAGAGATTTTTCTTGAACTCTTAATCATTACAGTGTATTGATTTATTAGGAAGTTGGACCTTTAGAGAACAGTGTCAATCACCTTCCCCCAAAACCACAGCTCGGGGAGTTCTCAAAGCATTTACGAGAAATGAAGAGACGTATTAGCGGTGTGGCTTCTACACCAGATCCATTCAATAAAAACTTCTAGCCACTGCCGACAGATAGTATTTGCGTTCATTGCGTCTTATAGAACTTTCCACTATTTCAAAATAAATTTAATTTATGAATTCGCGTGTAGATTCCACAGAGTTTATCTTCGCTTCACAGCATAGCTTGGTTTTCAGCAGTTCTCCAAGTCTTTTACGAGCAGTTGCACCACGTGTCCATTGCCAGGCTACCATTCTTTCAGGACACACTTTACTGTGTTTAGCCTGTCATATTTTCAGCAAGTGATCCCTGGTAGTTTTCTCTCTGAAGCACAAGTGATTTGCTCTTCTTCCATTCAATCCTGAGCTAAAACCGTTGCTATGTTTATCTACCTGCTTTTTACAAGAACTTTTGCCGCCGCCTTCACCGTGCAATAACATTCTACGCACTCTCTCATTTTCTGAAAGGAGTTAGATTCAGGAACTTAGTTTCCTTGTGAATTCTGTCTACTTTCTCTGCCGCATGTATACGCTGTTCGTGGTTAAATGAACACTTTAGAAATCAACCTTTGAAAAATGTCACTGCCCATAACTGCAAATAATTCAACGGGCACACTGACTGGCGTAAGCCCAGTAAAGTTGGTAGCCATGAAGAGAAAGTAGTTTAAAATCCTAACGTGGATTAAAAGTGTTAGGTAAACGTTTGTGAATATTGAAACTATTTATTTTGCCTTCTGTCTTTTCAATGCACATGAGTGTAAGAATTCGCACGTTTGTAAAGTGTTGTCTTTTCTAACAATTTCACAGTTTCATTTGACCGAAGCATGGATAAAGTGATGAGGTCCACTACAATGTTAGTTTTACATACGGCGGAAGAATACGATATGTGCATACAAGTAGATCTTCAGCAAGGCTTTCAAAAGTGATCAGTTTGCAGTGAACAGCCTATGTGGTTGCGGGAGGAATGTATTTCGTAGTGAGAGTGATTAATTGGTTGCATCTTTAACTCTGCACGGTAAGTGAGTTCAGAGCGCAGGAGTACGCTACACCAAAGGCGAACCGGGTTCGGTTCCTGGCGGACTCGCCCACGGATTTTCGCACTTGGGAGTTACGTCGGACGATGCTGCTGGTCAGTGGGTTTCCTCGGGTAACTCCCGCTCTCCTCGCCCTTGCATTCTGGTGCTGTCCCAGTCTCACCTCGCTTCACCCTCGTTAGCCCAGTCATATTAGGGGTTTCACCTCGGAATGAAAGATAATAAGCTGTAAATTGGTATAAGCCTTTGTTTNTTGAAAGCATTTCATGTGTAGTTAGTTTATCTGATGTTACCAAGGCGTGGCGCGCAACCGCAGATGATAAAGGTTCGAATATTGGTCGGGATTTTAATGCTTTTTCATATAAACAGAAACTTTTTATTGGACGTAAAGCTAAAAAAATCTTTAGTTGCGCCGAACAAATCTTTGTTAGGGGCAACCAAATAAAAACAAAATTGTTTGGTTAAATTATTTCATTTTCCCTATACCAGCAGTTAACTTGGTTACGCCAAACCAAATTTGTTTGATTCAACTACACGTTTTTCTCAGTGAATATCAGGTATAGACTATTCACGGTAAAGTGAGCACTTTTGAGGACCTAGTTACTTTTTCTTTTCAGCCATTTTTTTTTCCCTTTACCCACATTTTAATATAAATATTGCCATGAAAGTAATAGACACAATGTGTATGTTCCACTTCANTTTTTTTCCCTTTACCCACATTTTAATATAAATATTGCCATGAAAGTAATAGACACAATGTGTATGTTCCACTTCAACCGGAAGATAACTTCCAAGGCTAAAATAAAATATGTTATTAACTACTATTCCAAATGAGAGAGCTTCCAAAAGTGCTCACTTTACCGTGAATAACATATAGTACGATGGTCCTCCCTCAGTGTGGGTAGTGGCGGTCTCCTAGATCCTTCCTGTAATGCGTGTGTGTCTTCCCCTATCCACTGGTGCCAACAGCGTGCTTCGGTAATATCTGCACGATCGGTACGACGCGTTATACGACGACATGACCATCCTGCTCCCCGCAGCCCTACGATGCGACTCCTCTCGAGCACGTACGACTGCTCGAAGTGCCATCCAACTCTTCTTCGAAGCATACTACGGACTTAACGGGTGCCACCAACACAAAAACACGAGTCGGAATGGAAAGCATGCGCACCTTGGTGGTATTAAGGCTCCCGCCTACCTCGAGCTTACTCTCCGCGTTTTAGGCCAAGAAGCACGGGCGAAATAAGGGCGACAGTGCCACGTGCATCAAGTGTGCCATCGCCGCTAAGCGCAAGGCTCTGAACGGGCGTGCAGTGTTGTCGTCGCACTGCGTGTAGCCATGGGACTTTCAGCGGTGACCATATTATTTTATTGAATGAAAGTCTGCAGGAATGTTCAATTCCGGTCACTTGAGAGGTTTTGTATGTATCTGTTGCGTATATTCTGAGATACAGCGCTTTTAAAAAGTAGTTTTTACCGTTTTGGAGTAAAATGAAATGGTGTTTATAATGTGCGTAACGTCTTGAATGCACTCAGCAGCGCTCGTCTGAAGTCTTTGTTCCTTTCGTTGATCAGCACATTGGACGCACGTTTAGTGCTTTCGTTGAAAAACACTCTGCAATACATTTCAAGCGCCAGGTAGGCGGGAGCATTAAGATGACCGCCTGGTTGAAGGAATTTTGCACGTCTGTGGCCTAAAAGCGTGGGAGCGCTTGGGGAGACCGGGACATGCGCATCAACTCTCTCATCGCCTCTATGGCCCAGTCATATTAGGGGTTTCACCTCGGAATGAAAGATAATAAGCTGTAAATTGGTATAAGCCTTTGTTTTGTCGTTCTTAATGTTGTCTTAAAAGTCACCAATGTTATCGTGTACGCGTCTTAAGATATTGAAGGTCAAAGGTCATAAAAATCGGTTTTTCGCGAATATCTCGCTTTTTATTGCTTAAATAAGATTTGCACTTATTATAAAAGTTGTAGAATATAAAATTCTCTACAACTTCTGTTTGAACTTTTTTTTCATACGATCAACCGTTTCTGCGGTAGACCGCAAAGAGTGCGCCGCGCACAGTCATATATGGTCTAATGCAAGGTCAAGCGTGAGTTACGGTTATCAGTACGTTGGATAAAGTTAATTATTTACTAAAAAAGTATAATTATTAAACAATGCCCATTATTTATGTACTAATTATAAATTATTTATATTTAATTAAAATAAGTGACTTAATTATTTATATTTAACTATAGTATATTAATAATTCTGGAATGTATATTTTAGTTATATTTAGTTTAGTTATATTTTAATTTAAAAAGCCAGTAAGGGAATATATTTTATACATATATTTATTTATCATTAAATATNTTAGTTATATTTTAATTTAAAAAGCCAGTAAGGGAATATATTTTATACATATATTTATTTATCATTAAATATAGCGTATTATACATTTATTGAAATGTGAGTTCAAATATTAAAAGAATTTTTGTTGATTTTAATTATAATAAAATTGTAAATGGAAGCTAGTTATCTTCTTCTTCTTCGTCATTCTTCTTGTTGTCGCTCGAAAATGTTTAATTCATTGTCATCATCCTCATTATCGGTCATAGTCCACTCGTCCTTTTCTATTTTTTAATATAATTTCTTCCAAAATATGTAATAATGTTTTTGGTATTTCTTCATTAATACCATCTAGCATTTTATTCGGTGGTGGGTACGTCTTAGTTTCAACTACAGATGATCTAATATCTTCCCTAATAATTGCCGCAGCAGCTTCTACAATCCGTAAACGTTCTTCTGCAGGAGTGCTTTTTTTATTTTCGTACCAAGATTTTGATAATACATTAACCTGTGTATCACGGAAAGATATAATTGTAAATGCTCCTATTTTTTTTGTGATTATTATGTCAGTTAAATATTTTTGTTGTAGTTTTGTAATAATCGTCTTATCGTCTGGTACGTACTCCGTAAGGACATCTTTCAGCTCTTTCAAAGTAAATTGAGAATCTTCATTATTTTCTATATAACAAAAAATCTCCTTCATTGCTTGAGTGACTTCATCATTTTGGCGAGGCTTCTTATCAGCAGATGGTACTCGGGTTAAAAAGTTGGTATAGCAAGTAGTATGATACTTTGCTTCAGCAGCGATCAAATCATACTCGTAAAGTATACGTTCCTTTACTTAGGAGATAAGGAATCGTTGCTTTCTTCTGTTTTTTTTAATAACGTTGTCTTTGAATGCAAGAGTACTTACATTACTTATTTTCCGTCTGTACTTATCTTTTTTTTCCTTTCTGCTACTTCATTAGCTTCTTGGCCACAAAATAAGCACAATTTTTTAAAATCAAACACTTCATTTCTTTTTTTACGAGGTGCACTTGACGTTGAAGGTTCACCCTCTTCTGTGCGTCGTTTCGATGCAACAATAGCATTTTTACTAGTGTAAACTTTTCGACACTCGGAATGCACATTCACAGAACTTAAAGTATTTAAATAGTTTATATGTCCATCATTCCTTTCAATACTTGCAGGTTTAAAGTTTGTAAACCACGTATGACATTCACAGAAACACCTTCTGAAAGTGACTTATCACATATAAAACACAAATCAGCCATAGCTCTTAAAACCGTACGTCCGTCGTTGCGAAGATACAATTTCAAACTAACGAATAATCTTGACAAAGAGAACGTGGCCTTGAATACAATAGAACATCTGTCCCGGCTATAAATAGAAAAGGTCATAGGGTAGGGACAAGTATTTCCAGGTATATAAGTATTAAAACATTTACACGTTTTAAAGAAAACGTATATAATGTCGTTTTAACTTAAAATATAACTAAAATATACATTCCAGAATTATTAATATACTATAGTTAAATATAAATAATTAAGTCACTTATTTTAATTAAAAATAAATAATTTATAATTAGTACATAAATAATGGGCATGGTTTAATAATTATAATTTTTTAGTAAATAATTAACTTTNATTTATAATTAGTACATAAATAATGGGCATGGTTTAATAATTATAATTTTTTAGTAAATAATTAACTTTATCCAATGTACTGATAACCGTAACTCACGCTTGACCTTGCATTAGACCATATATGACTGTGCGCGGCGCACTCTTTGCGGTCTACCGCAGAAACGGTTGATCGTATGAAAAAAAAGTTCAAACAAAAGTTGTAGAGAATTTTATATTCTACAACTTTTATAATAAGTGCAAATCTTATTTAAGCAATAAAAAGCGAGATATTCGCGAAAAACAGACTTTTATGACCTTTGACCTTCAATATCTTAAGACGCGGACACGATAACATTGGTGACTTTTGAGACAACATTAAGAACGACAAAACAAAGGCTTATACCAATTTACAGCTTATTATCTTTCATTCCGAGGTTGACCCCTTTTTTTACCTAATATGACTGGGCTACGTCTGCTTTCAAGACTCCGATGTTAAGGGCTGCCCAAACTTCTTCACTCCGATACACTACGATATCGTCAGTCGTTTTTTCGTAACTGTTTTGAAATAACTAATTTTCGCGTTCC
The DNA here is from genome assembly GCA_002778355.1 of Clitarchus hookeri. Lineage (NCBI taxonomy): Eukaryota > Metazoa > Arthropoda > Insecta > Phasmatodea > Phasmatidae > Clitarchus > Clitarchus hookeri. The sequence goes on from NQII01002811.1 coordinate 22,730, forward strand.
GTTATGTTTGCTCTGTTAAGTTTGCACTGCTCTTCACTTAACAGTTCTACTTCAGAATCGTAGTAGAGTCTATTCGCCGCATCTTCACACTTTTTGAAACAAGTATTTGAAATATCACCCTATGTATGACGTGTTTGATGTTTTCCAAAATATGTCACGTATCACAAGCTTTTTAAACTGTTGTTAACATAAAAGTATTTTATTTTTGGTTAAATCGGACGTTTTATTATATGTCATCTGTAAATTACAATATCTCATTTATAATTAGTATTAATAGAACCAGGGATATTTATAATTAGCGTGTTGTTCCTTTGTTATAATTTTCTATAGTTGGTTATGCTTAACTTGCATAAGGCGGAGGAATAACCTGGAAGTAAAATTTCACCAGGGTTTCAGAAAAGTTGGAAGTAACCATGAATGGACTAAACGTGACGCGACTTTCATTCATTTTAGTTTCTACGAGATGAGGATGTCCAGTTTCCTGGCACATCATCATTTGGGGATATTTTTGTGGCGATGTGCAGCTAAGTTCTAAAGAAATTCCTCTGGACATTTCGATATTTCGTCAAGACTCACAATTTTAATTTAACGTGTGTTCTAAAAAAGCTGCGATTTTTCAATTCTGTAACCATATAATGCATTGATTGTACTAACAGTTAAAATTGTATCGAGTCTGTAACGAATGCTGTCTAGGGCCCTAGGTTTCTTCGTTTTAAATGTTTTGTAATGCATTAATTTTGTGTCAAGTAATATCGATTTTCTTTAGAAGCATTGTTTGCCACAAAAAACAAACGATGGAACAGGAAAAAAATAATATTTTATCCAGAAACTGCAATTTTCCGTGTTTTCACTCCTGGCAGTAATTAGTGTAATTTTCTCTCTTGTAAATATGAATTAATGTTAAGGGGAAATGCCTTATTTTTATTCAATTTGTAGTGTGGTTTTTTTATTTGGTTCCAGATTGTTATTTTTTTCAGCACTTAATCTCAGTGTGTGGCATTTCTCGCGTCTGGCATGATCAATAATACTCAGCACAGCTTTGTTGATTCTGATTATTGTTATCGAGATGCCAGTATCCTAGTTGTATGCATACTATAAATAGGCAATTGATCATCTCATTTAATGTGGTTATGACAACTTTGTAAAATGCTTACTATGGACACCATGCTTCATTGTAAATCGTACTTACCAAGACACAACTAAAACAATTGTAATCCACAGTATTGTGAGCGTGGTTACAAGGTTAAGAGATTGCAAATTTCTTCTGCTTCGAAAACGATTAGCAATTTGTAAAGATATTCATTGCACTACAAATCTGGTAGCGGACACCATGCTTCCAACCATGCAGTGCACCAGTAGAAATACTAAAGGTTACAAATTATTTGGTATCGAAAAAACACACACGAGCCCCTAACTTATCATGTTCACTGTAACAATGGTTGTCTTACCTTTCAAGGACGAGCTGCTTCGAGGTGGCAGAGTACGCCAACGTTTCCTCATACATTGCAGAAGGCGTCTTCAGGGTTGGAACTCAAATTCAGACTTTTGCAATGCACGGTGGAACGTCTGTATGCTCTGCCACATCGAAGCGACTCGAGCTCGAAGGTCAAGGCAACCATATACTTGTAAGTTTACAAGTCCAAATACACATCTCAAAATAATATTTGCACCAGCTGTAAATTGATTGCTCACGAAGGTTGTTCGTTCCGATAGTAGACGCATGACAAAGAGACAAAGTAATGATGGGCGCAGTGTTCTGCACACACTGAGAGAAAGGCAAAGACAACGTTTGTTTGCATTGGGCCAAAAATATATTTAGTTACCACAACAAAATATTTTGTTGAGAAAATAAACTTGAAAAGCAACCAAATAAACATCGTTCATCTAATAAAAAGCATGCTCTAATTTAAAAAAAATACCCTTGAGTTGCGCCAAAATAAATTAGATAGTCAACTAAATATTTATTTTCGACAACTGTATATATTTGTTTGGCCGCTCATTTGATTTTCTTCGTTCAAAAAATCTGCTTGAGAGTTTGTTTGCAATTTTTGTGACAATTAGTGTAGTAACAGTGTTCGTTAGTGCGTTTATAGATGCTTAATAATTCTATAAACACACTAATAATTCAAGTGCAACAGGAAACTGAAAAATAAAAAAGGAAATACTTGGAAATATTTATTTTCACACGTTGTCCAGTATTTAAAATGTATGTATTTAANTTCATGTGTAGTCTCTTTAGCTGAGGATTACTTGGGCGCAGCGCTCGCTAAAAGATGATCTAAGTTCTACGGTTAGGCTTACAACTTTTTTTTATAGTAACCGAAAGTGTTTAATGAACGTAGAACCGAATAAACTGTGCTTGGTTCAACAAAACGTTTTTTTTTCTTTGTGCAGACCATGCACATTTTCAGCCCGTAATTTAGCTCGGGCTGTGAGCAAACTAAAAAACTCGATAATTCCCGTTGGCGCATGATTTTATTTCGAGGTGTATAGAACAGCTGAATGAAGGGCGGGCACGCAGCGGTCCGCCAACGGTGGCGCGAGGGATGCGAGATGTCGCCGGATGCGATCTGCAGAGGGGAACAAGCTGTTGTGTGGACCAACGCCGTGCGCGGAGGGCAGGCGGCAGAGGTCAGCTAAAAGTCTGCTGCGCGGAAATAGATGGCCACGCCCCCCGACCTGTGACCCCGTGTCTCTGGCGCTGATTGATTGTCTGCCTTCCCCCCTCTCTCCCTTTCCAGAACCACCCTCCCAAACACAGCAACCTGCGGCGAAGATATCCCACTTCAGACACGGGGGACTTACTATAACAACGGCATTTGAGGCAGACACACACCATGAGGAAGCTTTGTTTCAGCCAACAATGGAATTATATTCTTTTATAGGCTAATACTGCCAACATAACGAGGCAGTTTTTCAAATGAATGTTGCACTGTTTTTCTCTAACAAAAATATCGTGAAACAACAACTGCACACTTAACCAACAATTTTTTTGTTCGCTGCAACATATCTTTCGCACATTGTAGGCCGGTTATATTCCGTGAATGGCGTTAGTTTCTTTTCAGTTCTTCAAACGAAACTCAAACGAATTAAAAAAAAAAAAACAATGTTTATAANTTTAGTGTATGGGAGTTCGGAAGAGCACAGTGAAGGAACTGTAGAAACGTTTGTGCCGATTTAAAATTGAACATAACCTCAGGTAAACAAAACCTGCAACGGAGATGGCTGTAATTGAGACAGTGATCGAGTGTTACTCGGAAGTGCCAATCCCGTAACCAAATTAATTTGCAGAAAGTGAAATATTAACTGATTGCTCACCAGTACAAACTGACAAAAAACGGGAAAGTGTCTCAGTAAGCATGAAAGAAAGAAACTTGTGACTATACCAAGAGAAAATTGGAAATAGGCCCTATAGTAAATTTTCTTATCTCACAATTCTCGGTAGTAACANTTGTGACTATACCAAGAGAAAATTGGAAATAGGCCCTATAGTAAATTTTCTTATCTCACAATTCTCGGTAGTAACCGCTTGAGAGAATTGTTCATAATCATCAATATTCAACATTTAAAACGATTCTTATTATTGACGTGACAACGTCTTAAATTAGGTTGCGGCTGGGAGTCACTTATGAAAAAGTGTAACGCTCGGTAACGTTACGATGAGTCACCGAGGAGGGGTAATCAAGGGAGGGAAATGAGGGGAGGAAACAGGAGGGGAGCCGAGCCGGCCAAGGAGAAAGCCACCTTGCATGGAAGCAATTCCAAAGACGAACGACGCGGTGGAGCTAGCGTCGCAGTTTTACAATTAATAAATGTAATTAGACGAACCACAAGGAAATTAATAACGCGCTTGATAAATAAAGACGCTCTCGCATTACTAAAAAAATATGTTTAATGAATATTCGTTGCAGTGACANTCGGTAGTAACAGCTTGAGAGAATTGTTCATAATCATCAATATTCAACATTTAAAACGATTCTTATTAGTTTTATTTGGAAAATATGGACCTTAAATATCACAGTTATTCCAAAAGGACGAGTAGCGTGGGTTTCGAACCACTTTATCCTACACGGTGTTCAGAAATTATTTAGCCATCCCCGGGGTTGTGCTTTATACAGTACATTCACGGTCACGCCACACTTTTCTGAAGCCCTGCTTAAGTTATAGTTCCAGGATATTCCTCCGCCTCGTGCAAATTAAGCTTAACCAAGTCTAGAAAATACACCAAAGGCACAGCGCATTGCATTCGTGCGCACCTAGTGAAATAATAATTTGCACAGGAACTATTTCTTTCTACGCATTACGAACACATATATTTGCTCCCTGTTTTTATTCATTTAAATTATGAATTAAATATTATAACTTATAGATAAAATATAAGTAAATTTAAATTTTACCAAAAATAAGGCACTTTTATGTTAACACAAGTATAAAACCAGAGTCGGATTTGCCACTCTGTCAACTGTAGGCCAATGTAAAAGTGTCACTCCCTCCCAATATGTTTTTTTTTTCACTTCCTTTAATTATTTTACAATTCACAGCAACGAGACAGGTACGTTATTATGATTTAAATTACCACTATATTATAATATAAATAATTTCTTAATTATAAGGATAATAAGAAATAAACACACATATGAATTAAATTTCATACATTTACATAACGTACTATTGTTTTGCATTCTTGTACAAAGATAATCTAAAAATAGTTTAAATCTCCTCCTAAGATAGATTAATAATGCCACAGAAGTGCGAAAATGAGAACAATCGAAACAGCAATACAATAAGATTTTTCATCTTCGCTCCACTACTAATCACTGTGTTCCAGCAATATGAAAGATCTATGGAAACGATAAAAAGCACTTACTAACATTTTTAATTAGTGTAAAAAATATTATTGTAATGAAAATGCATAGGCAGTATTATTTAATAGCAAGGGAAAATTTTTATATTTAGTTAACTATTTATATAGTACAGTCTGTAACAGAAGAAAAATACACTAATAGTTAACTTCTTATTTAGAAATAAATTCTTTCTGGCCTTCCTTTGGGTAAAGGCAGTGATAAAGTCCTCGAAGCCCACACTCCACAGCAACCTACCTTCAATGTTCAGTAATGCCTTGCCGATAAACCGTATTTTATCATAGCTGACCGCAAGTACGCTCATTTACAAAAAAACGATCAGCCTAATGGAATCATAGCAGGGGCACGTAAGTAGGTACAGACACAAGACATGGTAGTATGTATACAGAAAAAATCAAAATATGATACCATACCAAGCGCGTACTGCAGGGACCAACACTTGCAGGATGCTCTTAGTATGGTGTTGGACCACCTATAACACGGAGACAGGTGGCGATATACTGGTGACATGGAGGCATACAGACGTCTGATGTTCTCCTGAGGATGATCATGCCACAGCTATCGCAACTGATCCTCCACATCCGCTGAGGGAGCCGCTGGCAAAAGTTCCCATCCAATCTGGTCCCAAACTTTCTCGATGGGCGAGAGGTCTGGGGACCTTGCCGTCCAAGGAAGCATGTTGACATCACGAAGGAAGGCCAGAGACACCCGTGCTCTGTGAGGTCAGCATTAACTATCCTGCTGGAAAATGGGGTTGTCAAGCTGCACCAGGAAGGGGAACGCACATGGTCGCTGAATTTTCTGCTTGTCTGCCATAGTCGCCTGGATATAGTACTGATGGACACAGAAGTATCCTCTGCTGCAGTGACATGTCTCTGGATTGTGAGCAGCGACGCCCGAGGAGTGCTTACGTCCTGTCGCATGATGAAACGATCTCCCTGCTGATGGTCCACCGGGGTAGACCCAGGCATTCTCGACAGGTGTGTATAACCCCCCCCCCTGATCTCACTGCGTACACACCGACTCACAGTGTAGGCAGAACGGTTCAAGTGACGAGCGGTGTGCCGAAACGTCCAACCCGCATCTCGGAAGCAGACGATGCAGTCTTCCTGAAACTCATCCAGCTGGGCAAGGGCTTGTCTAATGCGCCGTAGGGGCATGCTATATGTTGTTCACCGAACTTGGCTCTGTGACTCACACTGCTCACACTGCTACTAGGGCCTTGTTATGTGTCTTACATCTATGAATTGTTTAGAGACATACATGGACCCTAGTGGCACACCCGCGCAAGCAAATACATTACACACATATAGGACACACGTCAGGTTATGGCGATACTGTGCGCCATCCTTCATTGTACTCGCGCGATTCGTCCATGGTGATAAATTTTTTTTACAAATGAATGTAGTTTATCACATGCCGTATAGTTGAAAAGAAGCATTCAGCTGAACAGTTGATGAATGAAGCACTAAGTGTTATTCTGATTGGCATGCTTACATTTTTATATACATAAAAAAAAACCTTCTTGATGTAGAAATTACCATAATGTTTTCATGTTGCCATTTACTTCCTCTTCAGATACTCTCCAAGGCGCAGTGACTCTTATAGTATGGACAGCTGAAGGTCATCCTCGTAATAAGAAGCTGTAATATGCACATTGCATTTGCAGCTCTTCTCTAAGTGTAACGATAAATCCATAAGATATACCAATACCAAAATTATCTTAGGAATTAATTCTCCATCCCTGGTCTCATCAGACCTCAGAGTGCGTTTTTTTCCCTTCCCTCGTCATATTTGTATATTTATAAGCTGCTGAAGGACTTTTGAGATGTTCATAACGGTAAAATATTTTTGTTTTTATTAAATCTGCAACAAATCCATACAGAAAGCTATTGCTAAAAACGACTTTCCCTAAATCTATGTTTACTGACTGCAGTTTTGTGCTAACAGCATTTAAAGAATTTTTTACACTTGCACTGAGAGTTTTGATTTGACAAAGGTACATTTATATGAGATAAATATTTTTGAAATATAAAAGCATGGATTTGTTGTTGAGATAGCGGTGATTAACAGCTGTCTGCAGCACTAGTGAGGGTAAAGTTAAGTACAAGTGGAGGAGAGATGGAACGTAACAGTGGGAGAAACGGGAGTACCTAGAGATTCCACCAGCTAACAGCAACGTCCACCACTTTCCCCACATTCTAAGATGCAGTATTGACCCCATCATAGTAGAAGGCGAGTGATCTATCCCCTACAACACTGCATCCTCGGAATTTTTAGTTAAAATAAATTTAAACAAGCTTCGTTTTACCATTTCACCACATAATTTAGAAAGTACTGTTGGAAAACCGTAAGGAAATGTTGGGGACGTACTTATATAATTAAAAATCAGTCTACCATCCTTTCATTCTGTGCGGACCACTTTTTTCCGACACTATAATCAACAGCTATTACTGGGTAACTGCAATTGACAGCATTTTCAAGTATTTGTCAACAATACTGATATTTCAATTATCTCTAAATTTCATGCTTTGTTTTAAGTTAATGAGGTTTTTACGACAGTAATCGTAAAATGTTTTGGCTATAATAAAATTCATGAGAGTTCTTTTTGTAATTGTAATTTTTATAGCTCTCATTGGTTATACAATTATTATGTACTGCATTATTTGTGCTAATTTATGGTTAAAAGTATTCGTATCCATTTTATTATCTGGTCACATAGAGCTGCTTCTCACATCGTGATCAGTTTCAGTATCAGTAAAACCTTTTAATCATAAATCACAAACTCCGCATCTGTATTTGTGTTGAGTAGTAGAAGGAAATAGCCGAGTTGAGCGCATCGGCGTCTGGTGTCGGAGCACGGAGCTGTTCATGCTCTGTCATTCCGATCGGCTGGCGGCCATATTGTCCACAATGTTGTATATCGGTGACATTGACCTTTAACCTTGACCCCGGGTGGACTATAACCTTGAAAAAACAAAAATCCCCAAAAATGTTATAAAAATTTTATTTTGAAATTATTAAAAATTATATTTTAAAAATGTATTATTAAAAATTACTGAAAAATGTAGTATTTAAAAATGTATCTTCAAAACTTATATTACCGGAGGTTTCCCCCAACACCTCATGTAGCAGACGACTGATCCCCACCATTCCCCTTTTACAATATAATTAATTGTCCAATTGCCCCACCACCACCACCAATTAATCACCTTCGTTCGAACAATTAGGTGGCAGGACTCCACTTCCTTCCAATATATTTAACTGCCGAATTACTCCCGTTCGCTGAAACCCCCCTCTTTTCTCCTCACAAACACTCCCCTCGTCGATGCTCATTCCGTCGTATGCGGCCATATTGGCGGTTTTTCGTTTGTCATTTGTTTATACATCTTTGGAGGCGGCCATCTTGGCTTTCATATGTTTACTTTACTTTACTTCACGATTTCGTCACGACGCGAGCTACCGATTTAGCCACCAGGCGGCAGCCATATTTCTTTATGTTCTTAGAGTATATGTGGTGCTGAGGGTGCCCTCCATATTCTATTCTATTTTCAACACCTAGGTGGCGTTAATTTCTTGATTCAGCTGCCAGGTGAGCTGTCGGCACTCATATTTATAGTCATAAAAAATTAGTAATTTTCCATTCTGTTTAAAAAATAATATTTTTCAAATCAACGGTATACCTGCATGCATTATTTATTAATTGAAATTTATTTGCATTAAAACTGTAATTATGTCTGATTATAAGAAAAGTAATTTTTCGTCTTAATGCTTATTATATTACCACTGAAATTGAGTATTTATTCGGTTTCCTCTCACCCCAACACTTTAGTCTAACCAATTATTCACCAGAGCTCAATCCCTTGCCACTACCGCTCTTGTTTTCAGCATTGTCCGCCAGAGCGTGCTGGTGTGGGGAAAGTATATACTGGGAACAATGTTGACCCTCGGCACAGTTTCTGGTCTGATGTCAGAGGTGAGAGATCGCTCTCCCACCCCTTGTCTTTTAGCATTCTGACTGGTAAGTTAATACATTTAATTACATCAGCTCACAGTATATTATCAAGCGTGCATATAATTCGCATATATTTTCCCGCAAAATTACAAATCAGCTCAAATGTGTAGTATTGTGAGTAAGTTTAGGTTGGGTTAGTTTGAATTGTAGATATTGGTCTACGATGAAAACGTGTACGTAATGAATATGTACGTATTAGAATGAAAGAAGATATTTTTTTAAGAAACATTTCATGGTCATCGCTTACGTGTTGTGTAGGAACATCTTTGACGTGTATGCATGTGTAGGCTATTCATGGTAAAGTGAGTAGTTGTTAAAAGTTTTCTCATTTGGAATAATAGTAAATAAGTATATTTTATTTTTACGTTAAGCGTTAACTTTTGAAAGCGGAAGAATATACACACTTTGTTTATTACGAACATCGCAATATTTATTTTAAGAAGGGGTTAAAGAATAAAAAATTGCTGAAGCTGAAAAGTAATTAGGGCCTCAAAAGTGCTCACTTTACCGTAAACGGCCTATAGGAAATTGCGATGTTATATTTCGTGCCGTTTACTTAAGGCTGGTGCTTGAAATGCGTTGCAGAGTGTTCGAAATACACGTTTTTCAACTAAACTATTAAGCGTGCGTCCAACGTGCTGATCTACAAAAATAACACACACTTCAGACGAGAGCTGTTAAGTGCTTTCAAAATATCACGTACGTTAGAAACATCAATTCAGAGTACTCCAAAACTGCTAAAAACGGCCTTTCCAAGGCGCTGTAGCTCAAAATGCACGCATCAGATACAGACAAAACTACTATAGGGGCCTGCATTGAACCTTCCTAAAGACTTACCACTAATAAAATGATATGGCCACCGTTGAAAGTCCCATAGTTACACGCAGCACGACGAGAACACTGCACGCCAGTTCAGAGCCTTGCGCTTAGCGGCGATGGCGTACTTGATGCGCGTGACATTGTCGCCCTGATCGCTCCCGCGCTTCTCGGCCTAAACGTGGGAAAAAGTTCCAGGTAGACGGGTGCCTTAAGGCCTTCATCCATTGGATAGAGATGATGGAAAACCATATTCTCTACCAATGTAATTGAAGTATAAAAGCAGAATAAGAAGAAATTATTTGAATATAACAAAATATATTATTGCTAAAAGAAAACTTACCTTTTTATTTTCCTTTTACTCATTTAAAAAATTTGTCGAAATTTTATGTAACAATTATTGTATTTTAATTTAGTATTGTATTATCTTATTTTGTGTTAGATTATTCATAAATCCTGTGCGATAAGTACTAGTAGAATAAGGATTCAAATAAAATGAAATGTTATTTGCGAATAAATCACTACTTCACTAAAATTAAGTTAATATTTACTCGCATGTGACTGATCAAACAAAAGACGAGTACATTCACTGTTGATCATACATTTTTAGACGTACTATGGTGACGTATTTTACGTACATGAAATTTATTGTGAAACTTACTATCCTAGGTTGGTTTATGTGGTCCTGTTATGTTGGGAAACCATGTTTAAAGATGGTGGAAAGGCGCTTGTGCAGTAGTGATGGCCGCCCACAAACGCATTCCCCTGACCACGTATCATAGGGGTCTACGAACAGTCTTTTCAAACGTGAGCTTTATTTCTATGTGATACCCAGAGTTGGTGAGTTCTCAGGTGTATCTGGTCACACAGTACCTACTTTCGCACAAAGAAAGCGAGTAAAATTGTTATCACGTTGGGAAGAGATGTAACAAATAAGGGAGGGATGGGGATACATCGCCCCTCCTTAAGTTAAGTAGAGTGCCACGGAATGAGAGTAAATGGACACCGAAACTGAGTGAGTGATAAGTTTTGGGCGGCTTTTAACAGCGGAAGTCTTGAGAGCCGGAATGAAAGGGTGGAATTAACGGGAGATCACCGGGAAAACCCGCCGACCAGCGCCATCGTCCCGCACGATTCCCACATGTGAAAATCCGGGAGTGACACAACCGGAGATTGAACCCGGTTCGCCTTGGTGGGAGGTGAGCAGGCTTAACGCTCAACCCCCGTGACCCCAGGCACCCAAACTGTTTTATTCACCGAGAAGCGTTGTCTAATCAATTGTTATAATGTATTTATGATACATATATACACGTTCGCTTCTAGGTTATATGCAGCGTGTAGCTAAAAACCACCAACAAACTCCGGAAGGTGATTCCTGACGAAAATATAACACGCAAATATGTGTGCATTTACCCTAAAGTGATTATTAGGATAACTCTGCACCCCCAAAAATCATATCTTTTAAAATTATTTGCGTTACAAATATCAGAAACTAAACTAGCAATTAAGCAACAAATAGGTGTATTGTGTTTTGTAGAACGGATATTTACACTTGTGAAAATGTGGTTGGTAATATCATATCCCTTCATCAGGAATAAAAGTGGTGCTATTTCGTAACCCCTATTTTCCAGATGAAGGGGATTATATTACGTACCACAATTTAACCGGTGTAAGTTCTCCGTTCTGCAAAACACTATACACCGATTTGTTGCTTAATCGCAAGTTATTTTAGATATAACGAAAATAATTTNTTCTCCGTTCTGCAAAACACTATACACCGATTTGTTGCTTAATCGCAAGTTATTTTAGATATAACGAAAATAATTTAAAAAATTCGATTTTTAGGGGTGCATAGCTCGACTAATAATCACTTTCGGGAAAAAATAGTACATATATTTTCGTCAGGGATCACCTTCCGGAGTTTGTCGGTGATTTTTAATTACACACTGTATAGACCTTACTCTATATTTTATGTATCAAGTAATTTCGGTTTTTATGGCACCTAAATGAAATTTTTAAAAGAAGCAGAAATGTGTTAATCTTAATAATGGTGCCTAAAGGCATNGGTTTTTATGGCACCTAAATGAAATTTTTAAAAGAAGCAGAAATGTGTTAATCTTAATAATGGTGCCTAAAGGCATCCCTTACCCTAAGTCGGAGACATTTTTTTCTACTGACGTTGGACATTCATTACTGTATTTATTGTCTCTGAAAACAACTGACGTCAGTTGACCAAAACATTAACTTATAAATAATAAATTTCTAATAAATTCTTCATAAATATTAAGTTTGAAATATAAATTACACTTTCAATAAGCTATAACAGCAATACACCGTAAACCCTATGACTGAAAAGTTGAACTACGGGCACAAACCTGAAATGTAACACAACTGTGAGCTGCCACGAAATAAGGAACGAGGGGAGAGAGAGTCGTGAGTCATTTGGCTCTAGAGTACATTTGGCGTGGCACATTAGTGAATCTACCCGCATTGCTTGCATTCCTGCCACCGTTGTCTTGCCAACATTCCTTACCTTCTTTCAGCGAGTCCCACTCCTTCCTCCTATCTCCAGCGANTTCCTGCCACCGTTGTCTTGCCAACATTCCTTACCTTCTTTCAGCGAGTCCCACTCCTTCCTCCTATCTCCAGCGAAATGCCCTTGCTTCCTTAGTTTCAACCCTGAAATGCATTCCTTTATCCTGCCAAGTATGGGTGATCAACAACCATCGACATTGGTCGTAAAAAAGAATAACTCCGTCTTGAAAACAATCTCACAGAAACATTGTTAAAAATATCANAACCATCGACATTGGTCGTAAAAAAGAATAACTCCGTCTTGAAAACAATCTCACAGAAACATTGTTAAAAATATCACGTATTTGCCCAGTTTCTTAAGGACATGTCACACTGCCAAATTTTTCCTTTCAATTGCTTCAAATAAAGGTGGTGAAATAAGATGTGATGGTTCTGATGTCACCCATAGATGAGGTAGACCGATCTCGCTGGATGCGCACAACCAATCTCCGTGTCCCAACATTGAACTGTTTTTCTGACAATACGGCTAGCAAAAACGGCGTGGATTCGATTTGAGGTTAGATCACTGATTAGTATACAAGTGCTTTAAGAAGTTTTTGTACTTCCTTCAGCCAATTTGCAATGCAGTTTGGTTAAACTCAAATTGGTAAAAGTATTTTATTGATGTAATAGTGCTGGTAATTTAAAAATTAAGATATAAACTAACACGTTCATCATTTTTGACTATGTGACTTTGACAGTTATGTTCTTTTGGAGTAGGTCAATGTTGGGTGCATGTGCAAAATATGAATAAGCGGTTAACCTCATATTTAGTCTATGATATAACTGAAACGTCATCATCACTGCCACGTTTGTCTCGAAAAGTCGGGTGGCTTTAGTTTGTATCCAACATTTTGAAGATTGGATGAGCATGAATGATGTTCAAAGTGATTAATTCAAATAAGAACTCAGAGGCAATCAATTTCATTGTGCAGAAAATATATGTGATAAATATAATTTAAATTTTGTAAAGAAGTGAAAATAAATCACAATATTCGTTGCATTTCTTCCTGTAGAGGACTGCACGGGAACACAATAGCAGTATCTCACTTTGAGAATAATTTTTAAATTAAAATTATTACTAGACATTCCCAGATTATTTGATCCAATTTGGTAAATGGGAAAATTTGATGGCCGTATTTCATCTTGAAATTTTAGGCAAAAATTAGACAGTGTGACAGCGGCTTTTATTGTAATAATGAAACAGACTTGGAACAGAAACTCATTACGATTTCTTTACTTACAATTAGGCCTACTCCTTTTAAACACAAAAGCGCCCTTGTATAAGATACCCGATTTACGAAAAACATGAAAACTTAGAAACAATGTGAATGCTTAAAACATACTCATGAAAACGAAAGCAAATTTTTACACAACTACTTAGAGTTTTGATTTTAGTATAGTTCTGCGATGCATGTAGATTACGTAAATGAAATTATTGTTACATGATCCCTCAGGGGTGTATCCGAGTTCGTGAGGGATGGAGGTCTTAATAAAAATAAATAACCAAATTAAATAATTAAATTTATTCTCAGTGCTACAAAAAGTCAAGCATGTGTTATTTATCGGTCTAATGACCCTTAAACTGCTCCAATTATTTCCACACGTTTAGTTAAAACTGTCTATTTCCATCGTCCCGAATGTATTTTCACTCGCGCATCCAGTCCACAGTCCCGCAGATCAGTCCCACTCTTCACTGCACACAAGCTCGCCGACGCACTCTGGCAGATCGCTTAAGTCGTCCCTCGCCACTCCGGAATCGCCCAAATGTTGTTTAAGGTTGCACGAGACGCCAAACTCTCGGCTCTTAATCACACACCCCTCAGAGGCCCGTATGTGGTATTTATACTTGAGGTAGGTGCCATCTAGAACTTTCTTGGCAATCCAAGTTGTTCTGGGAAAAGTAATGGTTATAACAACGACATTTCTGCGTGATAAATGGATAAATATGAGCTTCTCGGGGTCAGAGAGGCGTGAGATGCGATAAGTTTATCGGCGTGTGCGGCGGCGTCCTTTATGGTTGACCGCTCGCTTTCTGTAATAGATACGTGGCCACCGGCCTATAGCTCACCTATTCCTTCATAAAAATCCTTTGACTTACTTCCACCGCTATCACATAACAGCTGTAATTCACTTCCAGTTGGTCTCACGGGATGAGAAGCAGTGCGCGCGTTAGAATATGTTATGTTAAGTTTATAATGTGTTCATTATAACAAGAGCTTTAATAATCTGCTGCAAATCCTTCAACGTACAGTGTTAAATCTTTCGCCTTGTAGTGTCTCTTAAAAAGCTAGTAGCCTTGCCGGTAGGAATAAAATATGTTCGCGAATCGTGTGAAAGGCAACGCAGAATAATGCGGCAGATTTATGGCGACAGTAAAGAGATGTCTTCCCTAGTAGGTAATCTTAGCGGTATTAAGCACAGAAGCTAAAGAAAATAATGTCTTCCCTTCGCTGCTGCGTACGGCATTCACTGAAACTGATCTACAGGCAACTCAGAATCACCGTCCCTGAGACACTTTTTCACAGCCCAGAAGTTTTATCACCTTTCGCTCACAGCTTGAGCCTCGCGTTTAACACGTCCTTTACCAGCTCAGTTTTGCCATTTCTCACAGAATACTTTACTGCAACGGGAGATTTCCGTACTCCGTATTCATGAGAAAGATATGTATGGCTTTCCGAGCGGGTGCACACGTGTTTATGCTGCTGCCCTATTTACAGTGCACTGTTAGCGCCACAACTGCTGAAGGAGTAATTTACGGGGAGGAGCGGGATGCGGCCGGCGAAGGGAGAGGTAGCTGCGCTCGCCGCCTGCCGCAGCCTGATGCCGTGCGAAAAAACAGTAGTCTCCGTATAATCAGTTGCACATTGACTGATGCGCGCCGGATGTTTTTGTAACAGGTTGTACACAGCCGGGTCGTCACGAATATCAGCTGCCGTTGGCCGGGTCGTGCAGGCGGTCCAAACATAAGCATCTGGGGAGGTGAGCCACCAGCACTTGTGGCGCCCACAGTACAGTGTCCAACCTGCCCTCGAGATAAATAGTATGATACTATAGTGAAACACAAGGGCAAGGATAGTACTAAGAATAACATTAACACGCGCATCAAACAGTTCATCACTCCTACTCACAGGCTCCAACCTGCGTGCAGTCATTCCATCATATTATTTGCAGCTATAGGAATGTATTGGTAAAAATTCCGTAGGAAAAGTACAGTGTAGTCACTTATATGTACCTAAAATGCACTAATTTAACCAACATTCACGGGGCACTCCTTAGCTCCTAATAAACCGCTACAAACACTTGTACACTGTGCTTACTGTAATAATGAGACAATTGTGAGAGTTGTGTTCATTTTTAAAAGGCCATGATTTTATGAGCTCATAATATAGGGTTTTGACAGAGAAATTTTCCACGTACTCTCGTCCACTCTTAAAAATGTTACTGTCACGTGAAAACGCCTAGAAGCAATGACCTCAGCCTCAAGCTCATTTTCGTAGGCCAAAGGAACGAACTCACAAGGACCAGGATATTCTGTAACGTATTGTATTATCTTATTGTCACACAACCATGCCAAATATTAAATAGAACGTTCGCCACAGGTCAGGTATAGAGATCAGTGACAGGATCTCCATTGGGTGGTAATAGCACTTGATTTTCATGATCGTGCCACTTAAGATAAAGTTTGTTGTATTCAAGTCGGGAACAAAACGAAATTCCTGATGGGAGAGTTTGGCACAGGGAAAATTTCCGCCGCAGGGTACACTGGTGTTCAAGTAAGTCGCTTTTAACTTGGCAGCAAATGGAGAAAGTCTATATTTATTCGTGAGAAAAATATTGTATTTGGCCCGAAATGTGATATATACTTGGCCCAGACAAAATAATAAGCATCAACTTTATTTTGTAACCATTATTCATTCCCTTCGATGGTTTTTACAAGAGCAAACAGTAAACATGCAAATATGTTTGGCATTGAGCTTTTATAAAAAAAAGCTTATTTTGGTGTTAAAAAGTCTCGAATTTACGGCGAAATATAGATAACTGTCCTCGAAATTTAAATTAAGTATAATTCTATATTAAAATATTTAGCAAAATCCAGTTTTACGAATGAATATGAAACTAATTTTTTATATTTGTAGTTATATTTACACTCTTAGTGCGAAGAAAAAGTTTATTCTAGAAGTGTATTCTAACACAATACAAATAGAAAAATTTTAAACAGTTATATTTATTTTGTGATAAATGCAATTACCCCATTTACATACAAAACAGAAAAATCCGGTACACATGTGACACCAGTGCTACCTGGTGACGAAAAATTTTAGTTGCCAAACTATTAGCATTGAACCTCCCAACTTGAGTAGAATAGTCCTTGCTGAAGTAAAGCCACAGATCACTTTTCCGTGACGTTCTACAACACCGTCATTGTACTGTGGAGAAACAGAGGAAAATCTTATGGAAAGATAAGTCGTGGTACATTACCTGGTGTTGGGATGGATGTTAGTACACCTGGTAGATGCCTAGCGAACGGCATTTACTTGAGTATGATGGGTCAGTAGTGAAATATGGTGGAGATGATGAAATCGACTGGAGCTGTTTCTTTTGGTTTGGGCCTGGGCCATTAGTTTTAATTAGTGGATGATAAACTCTGGCATGTACCAAGACATTTCCGGTCAATGGAATGCTCCTCACATGTATTAAGAGTTAGGAATAGTGATTTTTTTTTGTCAGCCTTATAATTTTACTATCCGACACCTGAACCCAACAGAACATCTTCGAAATGACCTCGAGTATTATTTCTGTGCCATGGCCATTCGATCAACCGACAAAAGTTAACAATTCACTGTGCTACAGAAAAATTGAAACTAATTGGGCGGGGCGAGGAGGGAGTGTTAAAACAATATGACTGATTGGAGGGAGGGTCAGTCGTCTGCTGGACGTTGTGCGGGGAAACCTCTGGATATGTGAGTTTTTGAAATTAATTTTAAAANTTAATGCGATTTTTTAAACTTTTAAGCTCAAAGTCACCAGTGTTAAGGTCATCAGAATACTATGTGGTGGACAAGGTGGCCACCGGCCGAACGGAATGACAGAGTATGAACAGCCCCGAGCTCCGATGCACCAGAACATACATTTCGATACTACTTTAATGCAGTTTTAATTACTTTATTTCCCAGTGAATAAAATGTCTAGGGCTTTTATGGACGCATTTTTGAATATTTTACAATCGATAAAACTACTGGTTTCAATCACGTAGAAGGAAGTTAGGCATAAAGGACACACAGTTACAAAATAGACCATGAAACTACCACAATAAATTGATCTAAAACATAATGAAGTAAAAAACATTTTCAGTTTTGTACATATTTTCTTATAGTATGTAGCGCTGCATTTATGAATGTTTTGAGTAAATAAATACTATTTTTGCTTGTCGATTTGCATTGCCTGATGGGAAACCAACAATAGTAACGAAAAGTGCCACAAAGAAGAGCACGTGTAACCTCAGGTGCGCTATGACCCTCGTGGAAAACACTGGACTCTACCAGCTCGTCTCATTAACTGGCTGTCAGGAGCCGGAGATTGGAAATTCGGTCGAAAATTGTCATCGTCCGCATCGCCTCCCCCTGCCCTTTCCCCCGCCCAACAATGTGCCTCCTCCCGCTATAGATCGTTTCCCAGAGTCCATTAGCAGCCATAATAAATGGCTTCGGCAGTGCGACGAAGGGACGCGACATCGACCGCATGGCACCAGGCTTGAATAGCCTCACGGAGGTCGATCTTCATGGCGATGTACAATAGGTCTGCGCACAACAAATAACATATATCTCAGAGTCGTAACACTTGTTGCTGCCATGTGGTGACGAACTTCAAGGACTAAAAGGTACCTTTGAAATAAAGGGGCCGGAAAGATAATTATTTTCATTATTTGCATATTTATATAATTTATTTGTGGCCCTTACAAAAACACATTTTGGCCACAAAAATTGTTATGTTTGTTCCTACAGTAGACAAAAATTTCGATTATCTTGTGTTGTCTTGTTAGTAAAGTTATAAAAACTAAATATTTTTAAGGGAAATTATATAATTAAGTTTGATAAACAGAACGTTACTCCCGAATTCCAGGCAAATATAAAACGTAAGTTTTACAGGTGGATAGTGAATGTGTTCATATATACATCNACGTTACTCCCGAATTCCAGGCAAATATAAAACGTAAGTTTTACAGGTGGATAGTGAATGTGTTCATATATACATCTTGGTGTCGGCCATTTAAAAATTACAATGCTTGACGACATCGAATTTCTCTTGGCTCTGAATGGCTTGGTCAGCAGATAGCTCAAAATTATTCACCTCGAAACATATGGAATGTGTAGTAACTCACGACAAGGAACAGGCTCTGAATTTTCTGTCATGCCTTTTCAGATGATCCCATGAGTACTACATCGAGTTCAGATCGGGGATACATGGGGGCCAGTTCGGGGTAGTGATGTTACGGCGTTTCTTCAACGATAGGACGTCCAGACCCTCCCCAAACACTTGCCCGGCTAGAGGAAGTCCTACGAGAGGAGTAGTAGCAAATTCCACAAACGCGTATCTGAAGACTGGTTAGGAGTGCTGCAGTGATGCAGGAAAGAGGCGGCAACACAGCTTATTGACAGTCCACAGGTGTGCACAATTACTACACTCTGTTTTCAGTTTGTCCAAGAAACATTTCTGTTTTACACATCATTAAGTTAATTTACCGATGAGAGGTAAAAGAGGTTTTCCTTTACAAATACTGTATTGTTTTCATATTTCGTGAACCTTGGGAAGTTTGTATATCTTTAGTTTTAGCTGAGTGGTGCCGAATATATAAAATACATCCATGAAAAGTAATGACAGTTTTTTTTTAATTCGAGTATTTTATAATAGACACGACTGCTTACAATGAGACATGGCGTGACAACTAGAGAGATCTTTAACAGAGTTGCCTAAGTACAAGCTGTGAATTCAGGGCCACGAAACTGGCAAACGCTGTTGTCGTACGTACTGGCGTATATCCAAAATCACATCATCTTTACCCGTTCCCCTACTAAAAAATATGGAAAGTTACTTTTTGACTTACCTTCGTATAAATTCTGTGCATTCTGGCATGAAAACATCCTATCATAATGCAAAGAAGTAAGCACTCCGATGTTACCTGCACTTTACTCGTTGCTGAAGACCGTCGTGTACTTTCGCCTTAGGACCATCTACAAAAGTTCTGAGACAATCTGACTTTGGCAATCGCCTGTTGGACCATTTTTTTTTGTGTCTATGTGTGTACTGAGTTTTGTGAAATTCGTTACAACGGCTCGAAAGTTTTTGTAAGAGAATATACACGCAGATAGGAATGTGACTTTATAAGCATTTATTTCCTACAGAAAATGAGCTGAAATCGTTTCCTCCTTAGAGGATCCCAGCAACAAGAGCCGGGCTCTGAAATTCAGTTTCTACGCGCAAACAGCCATAAATCGTTATGATTTAAAGCAATTGAATGTCCCATTCATAAGACCGGCTCCTCGTTGGCTCTGTTCCAGCATAAAATACGATGGCATCTCTGTCATCTGGCTTGCACGAGCCAAGATGGTGCTATGAGGTACGAAGATTAACACCCCACAAACTACGCTAGCCTCCAACAGGCGCCGCGTTTACCGCAAAACTACATTTAAGATAAAATACACAATATCACATTTTACGAATGAATCTGATTTCCCGCATCAACTTGAACTGAAGTGTTAAGCTGCTTTAACAATAAACTAAGAAAAAAATCCATTACCAGGATGTGCAAATAGTTAGAAATATTCTTAGCGGTGCGTCAAATAAAAAGCGTATAATGCAGATACTAAAGAAAATATATCCAACTGAGGACATCCGAACGTTTTACTTATTATAAAAGAGATTTTACTTAATCATACCTGGATCATAATATAAATCTTATTTCGAAATATCCTGAACTATATAAATACACATTTAAAAGAATTATACAAGAAAAATAAAACACCTTCATTGAATTACCCTATTTCAAGCTGAAGCACGTAGAAGTGTCCACGTGTTAGTTCTATTTGAGAAACGTGGAATTTAAATCTTAATCACTAAAACGTTTAAACTTAATTTATATTATTATATTGGATATTAACATATATTTACGAATTTTGAGTATTATTTTTNACGTTACTCCCGAATTCCAGGCAAATATAAAACGTAAGTTTTACAGGTGGATAGTGAATGTGTTCATATATACATATTGGTGTCGGCCATTTAAAAATTACAATGCTTGACGACATCGAATTTCTCTTGGCTCTGAATGGCTTGGTCAGCAGATAGCTCAAAATTCTTCACCTCGAAACAAATGGAATGTGTAGTAACTCACGACAAGGAACAGGCTCTGAATTTTCTGTCATGCCTTTTCAGATGATCCCATGAGTACTACATCGAGATCAGATCGGGGATACATGGGGGCCAGTTCGGGGTAGTGATGTTACGGCGTTTCTTCAACGATAGGACGTCCAGACCCTCCCCAAACACTTGCCCGGCTAGAGGAAGTCCTACGAGAGGAGTAGTAGCAAATTCCACAAACGCGTATCTGAAGACTGGTTAGGAGTGCTGCAGTGATGCAGGAAAGAGGCGGCAACACAGCTTATTGACAGTCCACAGGTGTGCACAATTACTACACTCTGTTTTCAGTTTGTCCAAGAAACATTTCTGTTTTACACATCATTAAGTTAATTTACCGATGAGAAGTAAAAGAGGTTTTCCTTTACAAATACTGTATTGTTTTCATATTTCGTGAACCTTGGGAAGTTTGTATATCTTTAGTTTTAGCTGAGTGGTGCCGAATATATAAAATACATCCATGAAAAGTAATGACAGTTTTTTTTTTAATTCGAGTATTTTATAATAGACACGACTGCTTACAATGAGACATGGCGTGACAACTAGAGAGATCTTTAACAGAGTTGCCTAAGTACAAGCTGTGAATTCAGGGCCACGAAACTGGCAAACTGAGTCGCGTAAAAACTGGAGAGCCAGGCGGCTACCAGTTACTCCACTTCTGGTGATTACAAGATTGTAAAATTTGCTGTAAATATGGTGTCGATTTACCGCGGTGAAGTGCGGAAAAGTTCCCCCGTGCTGTTGTCGTACGTACTAGCGTATATCCAAAATCACATCATCTTTACCCGTTCCCCTACTAAAAAATATGGAAAGTTACTTTTTGACTTACCTTCGTATAAATTCTGTGCATTCTGGCATGAAAACAGCCTATCATAATGCAAAGAAGTAAGCACTCCGATGTTACCTGCACTTTACTCGTTGCAGAAGACCGTCGTGTACTTTCGCCTTAGGACCATCTACAAAAGTTCTGAGACAATCTGACTTTGGCAATCGCCTGTTGGACCATTTTTTTTTGTGTCTATGTGTGTACTGAGTTTTGTGAAATTCGTTACAACGGCTCGAAAGTTTTTGTAAGAGAATATACACACAGATAGGAATGTGACTTTATAAGCATTTATTTCCTACAGAAAATGAGCTGAAATCGTTTCCTCCTTAGAGGATCCCAGCAACAAGAGCCGGGCTCTGAAATTCAGTTTCTACGCGCAAACAGCCATAAATCGTTATGATTTAAAGCAATTGAATGTCCCATTCATAAGACCGGCTCCTCGTTGGCTCTGTTCCAGCATAAAATACGATAGCATCTCTGTCATCTGGCTTGCACGGGCGAAGATGGTGCTATGAGGTACGAAGATTAACACCCCACAAACTACGCTAGCCTCCAACAGGCGCCGCGTTTACCGCAAAACTACATTTAAGATAAAATACACAATATCACATTTTACGAATGAATCTGATTTCCCGCATCAACTTGAACTGAAGTGTTAAGCTGCTTTAACAATAAACTAAGAAAAAAATCCATTACCAGGATGTGCAAATAGTTAGAAATATTCTTAACGGTGCGTCAAATAAAAAGCGTATAATGCAGATACTAAAGAAAATATATCCAACTGAGGACATCCGAACGTTTTACTTATTATAAAAGAGATTTTACTTAATCATACCTGGATCATAATATAAATCTTATTTCGAAATATCCTGAACTATATAAATACACATTTAAAAGAATTATACAAGAAAAATAAAACACCTTCATTGAATTACCCTATTTCAAGCTGAAGCACATAGAAGTGTCCACGTGTTAGTTCTATTTGAGAAACGTGGAATTTAAATCTTAATAACTAAAACGTTTAAACTTAATTTATATTATTATATTGGATATTAACATATATTTACGAATTTTGAGTATTATTTTTNACTAAAACGTTTAAACTTAATTTATATTATTATATTGGATATTAACATATATTTACGAATTTTGAGTATTATTTTTAGTTTATTGTAAAAATTACACTACTTTGAAAATTCTAAAAAAGTGGACACTATGTGCCTTATCCACTTTAATCTCATATACACATTACCATAGGCGTGATGTCTATTCACGGTTTATTCACACTTATTTGAATTAAACCTTTGAAAAAGACGCCATGTATGATGTTTTTGGATTTTTCCTAAATATGTAATGTATCACAGGCGTTTTATACTTGTGTTGGCGTAAAAATATATAAATTTGGTTACATTTAACATTTACTTATATTTTATCTATAAATACAATATTTCATTTATAACTTTTATGTATATAGGCACAAAGAAAATAGGCGTGTTGGTAATGCCAAATAAGAAACAGTTCTTTTAAAACATATTATTACACTGAGTGCACACTAATGCTGTGCTTTGGCCCTCTTGTGTGATTTTCTAAGCTTTGTTTGTATGAAGCGGAGGAATATCCTGGAAGCACATGTTTAGCAGGGCTTCAGAAAAGTAACCGTGAATGGGCTATACATGAGCATCGTTAACGGGGCGCAGTGGATAGTACGATATTATAACATTGACTGTTCACGGTAAACGGATCGCTTTTGAAACCCCTGTTAAGAATATGCTTGTATGCACATTGTGTATTCTTCCACTATACGACGGTAAGACCAAAAATAATGAGAATTGATTAAACATTATGGATGTGACACAGCATTTTAAAACATTTAGTCGCCTTCGAAATGGTGTATATCTGTCCCAACCGTTTTTTTCCCCTTATTATTAGAAACCGTTTTTAAACTTGCCCGAAGTAATGCTGTTCAATGCCTCCGGCGATTTTCGTTTAACCTCTTCTACATTCTGAAAATGCTACTCTTTCAGGTATATTTTCATTATTGGGAAAGAGAAAGAAGTTGCAGGGGGCTAGGCGCGGTGAACAGGGTGAATAAGAAAACGTTGTTGTGTTGTTTTTGGCCGAAACCTGACATTCCATGCAGTGTGAGCATAGGCCTTGTCGTGGTGGAGGAGCCAGTTCCCTCATCACCACAATGGACGCAATTGTCTTCTCATTGCCTCATGCAGTCTACGTAGCACTACGGGGTGGTAATGTTGATTGACTGAGGTACCTACCGCCATGATGTCGGAAAAACAAACACGAAACTTTCATCACACTGGATTTCACCTCCTTGATGATGAACCAGTATTTCACTGGCTCGATCGTTGCTTAGTTTCTTGGTCGTACCAACAACACCACGATTCGTCGCCTGTATATATATATATATTTTANGGCTCGATCGTTGCTTAGTTTCTTGGTCGTACCAACAACACCACGATTCGTCGCCTGTATATATATATATATTTTAAACAAATCTATATCGATTTCTGTCTGCTATTTAAAGTCCTTGCACATACTCTAACGGTTGGCTCACTGGTANTTTTAAACAAATCTATATCGATTTCTGTCTGCTATTTAAAGTCCTTGCACATACTCTAACGGTTGGCTCACTGGTAGTGAGAAAGCACACGTGGAACTAATTTCGTTGTGGCACGTTTCATCTGCAAATCCTCAAGAAAAATGCGTTGGCGTGAAGCCCAGGAAATTCCAGTCAGTTATTCTAGTTACAATCGAAAAATATATCGCATCATGGAATGTTTTTTAATTTTTTCGTCCGTTCTGGAAGTCGAGAGACTTTCCGGTCGCTGTTCATCTTCGATTGACGTTCGACCACTTTTGCAGCGAGAACATCACTCGTAAAACCCTTGATTTCCTCAAAGCTTCCTCGCCGTAAGACATCCAAAGAATCGCGACAGTTTCTGCTGCTGATCTCCCTGAAAGGAAACAGAACTTGATGTTAAAACGTAGCTTTTTCTTGTCCGGCGTTGTAGCACTTGCAAGTACGAAACAAAATTGCACTGATATATCGCCAAGGACAACGGTTGACCAACTGAACCAAATAAGTATATGGTGTAGACACCTGGCAGCATACGTTCGAACTAGCATCCCAACGACTCGCTAGTCCAAGTAATCCTCCCCCCCTCCCCCGTCCCTTTTACCAATGCAACTAAGGTGAACAGCAACCCCAAGTAAGAAAATTAATTCTCACTTAGGGCTGGCACATCCACAGCCCAACCGCCGCCGGCAGGGTGAGACCCTAGGCGTGAATACATGGTTAGCTAGATGTGTTTTTTTTTTTAAATAAGAAAATTTTTTAAGCAATTGCAATTTAAAGAAACGTACATATGTTAAGCCAAATGATTCCTGGGTTCCTCACAATACATTTGTATTGAATAGCTTACAAAGGATTTCCACAGGGTATAATAATTAAATAAGAAAAAAATTAAGAAGATTCTCGTTTGAGGTAAATTAATTTTAAATGACCTTAGAAAAATAACATTCTCAGCTCAGTACACATATAATCTCATTTAGGAAATATAATGATATGACTAAAATACTTTGAATACAATACTCAAATGAATTTTTTTGGAAAATAATAANTCATTTAGGAAATATAATGATATGACTAAAATACTTTGAATACAATACTCAAATGAATTTTTTTGGAAAATAATAATTTTTTAAATATAATTAGAATTTTATAAAGTACTTTCTTTATGGGGCCCCAAGATCCATAGAATTTTTGATAATAATGCATTAAGTGATCATAGATTTTTTATGCTATATAATTTGCTTTTAAAACTAACATTAAAAGGATATTACAACATGCAAATGCATGGTTATTACGGCAAAATCTAATCTGTTTGTTGGGTTTCGCTGGTCCGCTGGCCAAACTAGCAGAAACGCCGATCACAATGTNTCATTTAGGAAATATAATGATATGACTAAAATACTTTGAATACAATACTCAAATGAATTTTTTTGGAAAATAATATTTTTTTAAATATAATTAGAATTTTATAAAGTACTTTCTTTATGGGGCCCCAGGATCCATAGAATTTTTGATAATAATGCATTAAGTGATCATAGATTTTTTATGCTATATAATTTGCTTTTAAAACTAACATTAAAAGGATATTACAACATGCAAATGCATGGTTTTTACGGCAAAATCTAATCTGTTTGTTGGGTTTCGCTGGTCCGCTGGCCAAACTAGCAGAAACGCCGATCACAATGTNTTACGGCAAAATCTAATCTGTTTGTTGGGTTTCGCTGGTCCGCTGGCCAAACTAGCAGAAACGCCGATCACAATGTGTTCAGAAGTTCCGTGGCCCGCAACCTGACATCCATCAATTCGAGAACTGCATTCCTCTCAAGTCGTCGACTGCACTTAGCGCATTGAAGAAATATAATGTTAAATACGCGAATTAGGTTATACACTAAAACAGAAAGAATTAAGCTATAATTAGTATTACTCACCGAAGCGGTGATTCCCAATTTCAAACCATTATATCGTAGAAAAAGGCAAAATGCCAAACAGCAGTGGATTTGAGATGTTACATGACTGACAAAATGCCCAATGAGAACGAAGAAGATGGAATCCTCACATTTCGATAATCGCATTAGCGAAACATTTATAAACACCAAAGATAATCTTGTATGTGCTTTCCAATGACAATATTGTAGAGATCAACAGGACCATCGTCGTGTAGTGCAAAGAATACAATACATTACTAATAATTTCATAAGCAATATTATTAGTTAATTGCGAAGTTATTCCTTGTAGATGAAATAACTGGACTTACAATATTATCGCTATGATAAATAATAACAATAGTTTTTTACATCATACCGAATTTTCTGTCACACCTTTCACTTAAAAGAAACCTGTCCTTTAATTATATTTTTTTTNAGTTTTTTACATCATACCGAATTTTCTGTCACACCTTTCACTTAAAAGAAACCTGTCCTTTAATTATATTTTTTTTCATATTGACTTATTTGAACTATTTAATAGTGACTGCCTTAATTATGTGACAAAATATATTTTAATGACNTTTTTTTTCATATTGACTTATTTGAACTATTTAATAGTGACTGCCTTAATTATGTGACAAAATATATTTTAATGACTTCAAACTTTGCCTGATAGATTGCAGTGGAAACAAGGAAAAAAAGTGCTTTAAAAGAAAAGAATAAATTACCAAGCAACATAATTACTAAGAAACAACGTGTGCCAACAAATAAAAACGGCAGACGAGGAGGGAAGTAAGATTGCCCCTGGTGGTTCGGAACGCAGCCAGCGCAGCAGGTATGTATTGTGAGTTGCAGTGCGCCTCGCGTTAGACCTGGTGCAAAGGTACTTCGCCACAAATTACGCGGTTTCTCNGCGTTAGACCTGGTGCAAAGGTACTTCGCCACAAATTACGCGGTTTCTCACCCATCGTATTCACCGGACCGGGCCACCTGCTACTTCATTTGTTTCCCAAGAATGAAAGTAAACCTGAGAGGGGTGCATTTTCAGGTCGAAGAAGAAACGAAACAAAAATGTGCGTAGGCATTGAACAGCATTACTTCGGACAAGTTTAAAAACTGTTTCCAATAATAGGGAAAACGTTCGGATAAGTGAATTACGTCTATTTTGATGGCGATTAAATTTTGTAAATATTATATCCCATACACGAAGTTTAACGAAATAATTATCTTTATTTTTTGGTCTTACTTCGTATGTAAAATGAACATTCCCATAGGCCTCATCTNAAGTTTAACGAAATAATTATCTTTATTTTTTGGTCTTACTTCGTATGTAAAATGAACATTCCCATAGGCCTCATCTCTATTCATGCGCCAGACAAATGAAATAGCTATATATTACAATGTATGTAATTCTAACACTTATAAGCTTTAAAAAACAGATAGCAAAATAAATAATTCCAGTATTCACACTCTTAATTCAACGTTAAGACTTGGAACTGCTTTCCCTCCGTCGTTATCAACATTATTGGATGCATGCCGTTTCAGCGTGGCCGTTGAATAATGTGCTATTATGTGCGACGACAGTTTTCAAAGGTGGTATTCAAAAGTTCTGAATCGCGGTTATATCCAACTTTTCTGAAGTCCTGCTGAAGTTTCACTTTCAGTTTATTCCTCCGCAACCTGCATAAAAAGCTCAACTAAGTCTAAAATACACCAAAGGGATAGTGTACAGCATTAGTGCGCACTCAGTGTAATAACAATTGCAAAAGAACTATTTCTCACTAGGCATTACCAACACACCTATTTCTCCCTATTTTTATCCTTATTAATTATAAATGTCTAATAATAAATTAATATATATAGAATATATACAGAAATGCAATTTAATTAAAAGTAAACTAATTTTACTTTACCACAAGTATAAAACGTTTGTGATACATGGCATATCTAAGAAACAATCAAACACGTATTACATGGAATGATTTTGCAAATGTGTGTTTCAAAAAGTGTGAAAAACCCACGAACAGATTATAAATATCAAAATACTCTGACAGTTTCATTTTAATTTTGACAGGTTAGGTTTACATTGTTTTGGGCCTCACAGCATGGTGGACAGGGTTTATCATTTTATCATGCACATCCACTAACAATACCGCCCCTTCGTGATATAGGCTGTTTGCGGTAAAGTGAGCACTTTTGAAGCCCTACATGGTTTTTACCTGCCGGTTATTTTATACTTCTTCGCCACTTTTTAAAATACGTATTGCCATTTAAGTAATACTCACAGTGTATATATCTCACCGGACTTGAAAATTAACGTATAAGGCTACAGTAGAGTATATTTATTAACTATTATTCGAAATGAGAACGCTTCAAAAAGTGCTGACTTTGCCGTGAATAGCGTATAAGGGTGGACGGGAGCCGGTGTGTTGCACGGTCAGTGTGGCGCCTGCGAGGCCGGAGATGGANGCTGTGCCGGGCCGCGGACCACCCACCACATGGCGCCCAGCGCCGCAGGTGAGCACGCCAACAAACTAACTTAACTTCCCTAAAAGCGAAACAGCTCCGCTCCTGTCGGGTCGTGGGGCGAGCCCTTGGTCCTGGGTTACTCCGCCTGGATGGCCGGTAGAGTCTGATGGGCGGAAGGATCCTCGCCGAGAGTGGTGGACGCTGAGCATAGGCATCTAAATACAGGAGTGGCCGTAGCCCTGTAGGGGTACGCACGGGGCGCTCACGGAACCACTTAGACTGGACCATTCTGGTGGGGAAGTGGTATCTGGGAGAGCGCTGAAAGGGATAGGCTAATCTTTCCTAAGCATTCGGCCATAATAAAAATTAAAANATCGTCACTTGGTAGTCGTTTTTCATTATATTTTTAATCTATTTTATTTAATCGTAACTGTTAAATTTTAAAATATAAAAATGTTTGACGATAGTAAACAGAATAATAAAAATACATTTAAAAATTATTGTTAAACTCCAAATATTTTTAAAAAAACTTATTATTGTCCTTTTCCTTGGACATTTAAAAAACATTTCATAACATGACGATTATTGGTATTGATGTCAACAATATTAAGACGTCAATATCAGATAAATAATTGTACACAACACCTCAACAATACATAATGAAATAACAACACAAACACGACAACATAACAACATCAATATTAACAAGACAACACTGACACCAAAACTACATAACACAGACATCAACGCAACATAACACGGACTCCTCACACGAACAACACCAGCCCTCTGTCTCCGCTAAGGGAAAACATTAGGGTAGGATGAGATATCGAAGAGAATGATACAGAGGCACCTATTTTAATATTTGGCTTTTATTTTATAAATCAAAAAGTAGATTTATCTTTTAAAATATAAACAAATGTATCTTTTAGCCTTTTCTAATTGTAAATATCATAACAACAAATTTTATATTTCGACAAATTTTATGTTTCGACAAATATTAATTTTAAATTTGGTTTTTATATTTCATAATTGCGACCAGTAATGGCCTTCAACCAGGGACTGGTGACATTTCAAAATGTTCTGTTATGTTATGTTTTTTTGTGACGTCGCCCGCCGCGCGTGAAGTTGTGTCGGGCTACAGATCACCGCATGCCTCCCAGCGCCGCAGGTGAGCCGACATTCCCTCTTCAGAACACCAACCTTCCCTGCATGCCTTACCACGTCGAGTGTCGTGGAAACATCTGGCCGGTCCTCAACATTGGGGGTCTTGAGAGCCGGCGATGGTGAAGCGAGGTTGGAACGGAGCAGCGCAGGAATGCGAGTGCGTGGGGGGAAACGAGAGATCCCCGAGAAAACCAGCCCGGCACGATCCCCAAGTACGAAAATCCGGGAGCGACACCTTGCCGGGAATCGAACGCGGTTCGCCTTTGACGTACCACTACAGACGATTTTTTTGTGGACTGACTGGCGTCCCCGAGTGTAGGCAGCCACCCACCACTGTGTTCATGAACCTAATTTACTATACTACTTATAATTAATAGTGTTATTTTCAAATTCGTGCTCGTTGAAATCGATTTGTTACTCCTTCAGTAAAATTCAAACATTATTTAGTGAAAAAGGAAAATATTTAACATTATTTTGCTTCACAATCACGTTTTTTATAGGCGTATGAGTACTTGTGATCAGGACCGTGGCAAAGGTGATTTAAACATGATGAGGAATGATACATAAAGTACAGAACGAATAGTTTTAACAATGATTCTAAATGTGTTGAATTTCTGGTGAATCACGTTTATAACTTCACAACCCTGCATGTCTTTGGGCATAAACATTGCCTGTTCTACTCCCAACAGTGTTGCCAGCAAAACTAACCAAACCATCACTAAGTCTAATTATCGCATAAGAATTTAATTCGTGCCTAAAGAAATCAATCCGTTTTTTCTTCTGTCATATTCAAATAAGCACGAGCGAAGCTAGGAAAAATTAACGTTTCTTAATATCTTCACAAGGTTACATTTTTTTTAATGGAAATACGGGTGCCGGTGATCAGGATTTTGGAAATGGTAGTTTTACTATGAAGCCGAATGATTCTCTAAGGGCGGAAAGAATAATCTAAGCAATACTTCCATATGTGTCAAATTTCCCCTGAACCAAGCATACTACTTTTTAAACCGGCATGTCTTTATGAAACGAACATTGCCCGTTCTGCCCCCAACACTGTTACTAGTTAAGCCAGTTATTACCTCCACGACATAAACGTCCAATTAGAAGTGTGCTGTGTCAGCTTCTGGAGTCAGAAGCCAAATAATCTTTGGCAAAACAGAAAATTATTTAGGTTTTTCACGACTTCACAACGTTACTTTATTAATTTACGTATGAAAACTAGTGAACAGGGCTATGGAAATAGTTGTTACAACATGACATCCTAGGTGACACCTAGGACGGAAATACTTTTCCACGCAATGCATCAGAATGTGTTGAATTTTTCGTGAAAAATTATACCACTACATTATGGCGTAAATATTGTCCGTTCTGCTCCCAGAAGTGTTTCAGTTCAACCAGTTAAACCTACCTCCAAGTTGCCAGCATCAAATTAAGGTCCTTAGAAAGGCCTCTTTCTGTGTGAATTTCCGAAATATTAAATCAATGACTGGATTTTAACTACCTGATATATTTCGACGGTGTTTTTGTTCATTCATATGTGTAGTCAAGGAAACAATCAACACATAAAGCAATAATTAGTACCGTAAAAAATTTTTAATAAAAAGTTGTTGATTGTTTATCGGATAATAATGCATATAAGCACCGAACTCAGTGCATACATATATATANCAGCAATAATTAGTACCGTAAAAAATTTTTTAATAAAAAGTTGTTGATTGTTTATCGGATAATAATGCATATAAGCACCGAACTCAGTGCATACATATATATATATATATATATGCAAAATAATTGTTTCGAAATTAATGACATTTTGCTATATATAATTCTACAATAACAAAATAACAAATATTATTTTTAATTTTATCTTTATTTTTTTTGACAGCTCCTGTTAAATAATTTTGTTAAAATTAAGTATTTTTATTTACAATATATGCATTTCAACATCACGCAGACAACTATTTTGGTATATATAATGACATTGTAAGGTCCATATCTCTAATTTTTCACTCATTTTGACAATTTTTAAATCGAAAACTATGGACTATATCAACTATTGCTTAATCTGATAAATGCCAGCATTAAAATATCGTCGCTAGACTTAACATAAACAAAAAATATCAAGTAGTTCAAATTCTAGTCTTGACTTTATTGTTTTGGGGATTCATGTACTGCGAGAAGTTGACATAGTCCTTAATCGTCTAATGACTAGTTTTATGCCCGCTGAAATCAATGTTATTTCTTCAGTCACGTTCAAAGAAGCACTAGCGAAGCAGGAAAATATTTAGAGTTTTTTTCCACAGCTTTACAGCGTCACTTTCCTTTTCCATCGTAGTATTGGTATTTCTATGGTCGGGAATATTTCGCGTTTTGCACAACTTGTAGGCTAAATCCAGTGTACTATGTATTTTCGAGCCTCGGATCTCTGTTCGCTGGTTGCTGCCGCAGTGTGTAGCCAGTTTTACCTCAGACCAGGTGGCGCCGGATTCGGTGCTTGTTTCCCTGCAGGCCTGCTATTGGCTCAGAGTACACCTGGGTGTGTCTAATAAACTGTACTGATTAAGATATGTCACATTCGTAGGGATGGTGGAAAATCGCGAAAATGTTTCGAGCCAACTTCTGCAGACCAATCACGAACGTTCTGCCTTGTACTATGAGAATCCTAATTGGTCCAGTGAATAGGGGTAGTATCTTCACACAAGCATTTCAGCCAATAAGGAAATAACACTGTCGGACATGTGTACAGTATGTTGAATCATAACAAAGTCGACTTTTCCCCACGATAAACCACCATCTCTACACATTCGGAATAGATTTAAGAGAGTTAGATATTATTAAATCTTCACGACCTACTTGTTTCATTTGATCTCGTTTATGAAAGTTGGAAAGGGTTTCAAACGTGTCAGAATTCTAGTTCTTATTAACTTTTATTAGCTGTTGGGCAAAACTGGGAAAATTCCAGTATAATACACCAGAATAACGAGAATTAAAACTTACCTCAGTGGTATTCGATAACACTGTCAGTTAAACGAGAAATGATATTGTAAAAATATGTAACACATTTCATTCATTTATTACTTAGAAATGGCAGGCCAGACAAGCTTATATCGTCCAGCAAATAGGTTATGTGACGGCGTTTATTGTTAGGCCCCCAGAATATTTCAGTACAGAGAGCGCGGCGTTCGTCGTAAGGTCGTTTTCCGGAGATTATATTCCTTGATATAATTTGAATGGAAATATATCAAACAAACGCATGTCTACGACAAAAGTGTAGAATAAATTTGGGGTTCAAAACCAACAAATGTCCAGATAAATCAAAATAAAACTCTGGTTATGACTAAAAGATTCTGCATTAACCGTCTAAATATGTTGAAGCTGTTCAACTATTTTCCTTTCTATCAAACAGAATTTTCTGAAGTGTATGCATATTTATACACTGGTCTTATCGTTTCATAAATATTCTTTGAGTATACAACTCTTTAATAAATAAACGTGTATAAATCATGATCTCATGCTGCTCTCGGCTATGACAAACACAGCAGGAATCCTATATTTAAAGTCTGAGAATGATTTTAGCATTTAAAGTTATGACGCCAATATATGTATATTTTGTCTCAAAATGTTTAAAATACAGTACATTTTAAAAACTTCGTTCATAACAAATAACAGCAGCAGTATTTTTAGCTGAATTACAAAGTATAATAAAAAAGATTAGTTTTTTTTAAATTACATTCAGAACGGAATCTTAATGTGCTATTTATTATGGATATTTAACATACATTTTGCAATTCAGAAAAGTTTCCTGCTTTTTATAAAATTATCTGATTTATTTTTGCACGTTATGTTTTATAAAGTTTCGGGAACATATTATTTTTTACTTGCAAGGTTGTGGTCTGTGTATATATGTTGACCATATGCTTTATAAAGCGTGGGTTCGAAAACTGTGTGCCAACACTTCTTCATTGAATTTCATATCAGTCTTAAATCAAAGTTGTGAGAAAAAATAAAAAAGTATATTCTAATCGTATTCTTAAGAGGAGGAGTGATGTAAATTTGTCTGGGAAATATATACTTTTCCATGGCATATCGTATATAATTATATTACTTTAACACGCTAATTTACACTTTTTTCTTTCGTCGAATAGTAACATCAGTAAGTGAATTGAAAAAAAAAAATTCTGAATTTCATTTAAACCGCAGCGTCACTGCTAAAAAAACACCTTAATGTAAATATATGGAGAACATTCATAAATCTAAGACGTTAAGACATCTTACCTTGATGTTATCATATTTCATAACAGCCCCACCTTCGTATAAAAACTAAACCTACTTTAACATTTCATTGGCAGAAAATGTATCTCACCAAAGCTACTTCCGTGACCTTGAGTGGATAGCATACAACCTCACAGTCACGAGTCGGCCTCTAGTGACTACGTGACCTCAATTATAACTTCACTATTCGCCCAATGACGCGCACTCTTATGTGACCACATGTAAATGGGAACATTTTTTAATCTTTGTTAAGCAAAGTAGGAAAGTAAAATGTCTTGACTTTCGGGACAGAATAAATTAACTGCATTGAATAATGCATAATTTCCCAAGTAAATAAAATAGTGTGTAAAAATTTGCAATGTTAATTTACGTGTCTTATTACCAGTATCAAATTGGTCTGAGTGTACATTTATTATAACAAATGTAAAATTTGAGTTCAGTTTCCAGTAAATCAGATTTCCTTAATTTGCCCTTTTAAGTAAACCGAAGAAACTTTACTTTCTAATGTACCTGGAGCGTAATACTTGCATACGTCATCCGTATTGTACAAAAACAAATGACTCTGCAGATGCATAATCTGTTAAAACACTTTGCCTTTGTTTGAATGCTATCCGACATTGGTTATTCCTGGTTGAAAGAGTACTTTCAAAATCGGCGTTAGAAAAAAGTCTTCCTCGAAGTGTTGTCATAAATATTGGCTTTCATGTGGGCATATTCATTCTCCGATTGACTGCGCGAGGGTTTCGGAACGAGCCTCGTGTCTCATTGGCTGTACTGCGTGTGCGAAAAATTTCTTATTAGTATATTTGCGGTTTATTCACACTTTCTGAATCAAACCTTAGAAACATCACCCCGTGTATGATGTGTTTGGTTGTTTTCTAGATATGCCGTGTATCATTTCTGTTAACACAAAAGCACCTTATTTTTTAAATAATTTTAACATTTATTTACATTTTATATATAAATTATAATATTTAATTTGTAACGAATATAAATTTAAACATTGAGAAGTTAGGTGTGTTAGAAATTCTTAGTAAGACGTGGATTTAACGGAGAATATTACTAATATAAGTGAGCATGAACAAGGTGCGTTGTCCCTTATGTGTAATTTTCTAGACTCGGTTAAGCTTTGCTTGCATGAGGCGGAGGAATACACTCGAAAGTAGAACTTTATCAGAGCTTCAAAAAAGTTTGCGATGAACCGTGAATGGACTTGAGCCGGGCTGTCGGCTGGCGNTCGGCTGGCGAGCAAGTTGCCAGGCACGTGACTCGCGGACGGTGTTCTGACATGTTGCTGGCCAGTGGCGCCATTTTAACGGAGTGTGTGGCTCGAGGTCGCCGCATAAGTAGGGGCCCCTCGATCAGTTGTATTTCGTAACACCTGGGCCCAGATCCACTTTCGTGATTGGATGGTTTGCGCGTTCCGTGTCTTACGTCTCTGAACGCAAATCACAGTCGTACAGTTTTGGGATTACCTAATTCTGACTGACCGGTCAAGTACGAAAATGTGTTCTCGCAAAGAAACGCCGTCAATAAGCAAAATAAACCTGCTGGTATGCCCGTGGGGTATTGAAATATAGCACGGGCGGAAATCTGTTCGCGAAATTCGGGTGTCCTTATGCATAAGCGGCTGTTTCGCCTCTTGTAAAGGATGTTTGCGGTAAACTGAGCACTTCTGAAAGCCCTGCTCAAGATCTCCTTGTATGAACACTGTGTATTCTTCCGCCACANTTTGCGGTAAACTGAGCACTTCTGAAAGCCCTGCTCAAGATCTCCTTGTATGAACACTGTGTATTCTTCCGCCACATGTAAAATTAGCATTGCTATGGGCCTCATCACTTTATTCACGCGTCGGTCAAGTAAAACTATAAAACTATTAGAAAAATATAATTTTTTTTTCAAATTTGCTAGTTTTTGCATTTACATACTTTAAAAACAGACAGGAAAATAAATAATTTCAGTACTTGCAAATGTCTACCTGATACTTGTAATTCAATGTCAAGAAATGGAACTACTTTCTCTACGTNAATAATTTCAGTACTTGCAAATGTCTACCTGATACTTGTAATTCAATGTCAAGAAATGGAACTACTTTCTCTACGTGGTTACCATCTTTACTGAACGCATTCCGGTCAGGTTGCCTGTACATTATGCAATGTATAATATGCCTGTATTTTATGATACGTATTTATAAAAGGTTGATTTCAAAAATGTTTAATTAATAGCAAATAACCTATATACTTAAGTGTTCTCTGATTCGACGGTGTACTCTGTGTGGTGCTGACGTAAATTTCAAATATATGTATTTGAACATGAGTGACGAACCGCGCAGAGGGTGGTAGCTTACTGCGATAGATGGGGTTTAAAACAGCCATCTCGACGAACCTGTGAAATGAGTTGTTAATCTCATCAGGGAAGTGTGTGTAAGCCGTGGAGTGAATATGAGGTAGAGTGATCACGCTTGCTGCACAAAAGCAGTTTCCGCGTCTCAACGTTGAACTGGTTTTCTGCCCATATGACTGTCATAAAATATGTGTATAGGCTTTGAGGCTAAAACACTGTTTATGTAAACAAGTGTTTTGATATATTTGTCTACTTATTCTAAAATGCGAATGTGTTTAATTGAAATTCGTAAAAGTATTTATCCATATAAAATTTCACGCCTTTTGAAAATTAAGATATAAACTAACATAACATGTTCATTATTTTTGACGATGTGACAGACAGTTGTAAACTGTAAAGATGCTTTATTTGCTGCAACACATGATTTGCTGCCGCAAAGTAAATGTTGTTTAGATATAAACCACTGCAAAGTAGGATTGTCACAAACATAATTTTGTTTGATTGACATAGTAATTTTTTGGTAACCTTGTATTGTCGTTACAACAGTTCAGAAGAAGTCTCTGTAGTTATGCCAGTTACAATGAAAATAAATTTTTTGCTCTGGAAAACAACCGTGATTAGCAAATACGAGAGAAGTAATAAATATTTCTAAATTATATACACATTGAAGGAAAAAAAAACACTAGAATGGATGCGAGACTCGAACACACAAACATTTATGTCATAAGCCTAACACTTGTCACCATAAGACCACTTTGCTTTGTGATCAGAATACTTTTCATACGAGGTTATGTTAGGAAGTAACATAGGCCAGAATATAATATCTCGTCTTGGGAAGAATTGAGGTTAGTGATATGGAGAACCTCTGCACTTCAGAATCACATTTCACGTCTGCAGAAGGGCTGTATTTTTTCTCTGCTGCAGTTTCGTAACTGCAGAATATACTGGTTTATGAATTTTTGCGTCAAGACAACAGTTACGTACTGAAAACTGCATTGTACGACAGAAAACCTTTAATATATCTATAGCGTTAAGTTTGATACGAAGTAATATTTTTTTACTGTGAATAAAGCAGCTCAGTTCACACTTATTTATTTGCTGTAAAAGAAGGTAATATCGCAACAAAAACCTATAAATATAAGATTTATTAACGGCAAACCTATGTTTCTGCAACCTCTCTGAATTAAAACTATATTGTGTTTGCTGTGAACAAAACCGCCTCAAAGAAATTGTTTTCTTTGTCGTACAGAAAACTTTGTAAGGATTTCAAGAGTGTATTGGCGCTGGGGTAGGTTTATGTTGGGTACATGCGCAGAAGACGGAAAAATTCGTTTACCTCGTCTTTAGTTTGTGGTGTAAACGACTGAACAATAGACTTCGACCAGATTGGAACGACTGGCGCCGTGATTTATTGCTACAAAACTGAGACCAAAAATTAGGAACACGTGCCAACGATTCCTGTTCCGACAAGAACAAAAAGAAAAAGCATTTGCTCGTGAACAATATCACGATTACCGGTACAAATCCCTCGCTTCCGTAGAGCGATTTAGAGGCGCCATCCGAGCACTACCCGCTGTTTACAGTACTAAAGTAACTTCTCAGCACATAACTTCTTGTCAGACTATGGACAGCGCCACACCGCTATGTAGTCGTTAACTCAAAAAGAGTATTCATGTGAAACTGGCAATTTCACTAGCTACAGGAATCGCTATGGCAGTACATGAATTCAAGAGAAAAAATATTATTAATTACAATAAGAGTATTATTTCTGAAATCGTATTTAAATATTTTTTACTGTGAAACCATCTTACCGAGGAACACAAACAAAATATACGTTTTTCACATGATGACAGTGGAGTGGAGAGTGTGGAGAGATTCAACATGGAGGTCTCTTTGAGAGCCGATGAGTTTGAAATGAGGTAAGTATGGAGCAGCGTTGGAATGCATGGGTGGGGGAAACGGGAAATCCCCGAGAAAACTCGCCGACCAGTGGCATCATCCCGCACGATTCCCACGTGCGAAAATCCGGGAACGACCCCGCTAGGAATCTAGCCCGGTTCGCCTAGCTGAGAGAAGAGTAGTCTGACCACTACAACACCGCGGCCCCACATTTTGACAGTATTTCCCATATATCTGACTTACGAATGAACACTAACAATTTTAAAAAATCAAATTTCTACATANACATTTTGACAGTATTTCCCATATATCTGACTTACGAATGAACACTAACAATTTTAAAAAATCAAATTTCTACATAATGACAGAAATTTTTGAATTATTAGAGATTGTGGTCAAACTAAAACAAATGCGCAAATTTACTGAAAAAAGTGTAATATTATTATTACGGGAAAGTATTTTCGTTTTGTAGAATGCAATTAACAACCGTAAACACAAGGCCTTTATCGCTGGTTTGCTGCTAATTAGATCCTTTGAAAATAATAATGGTTTTCGCCATGTGAAAAATTTAACGCGGTTATGCATTTAATGGCATGTATCAGGGGCTCAATAACGTGAGCGTGTATGTTGCCAATAAGTGATTGTACGGCATATTCCGTATGGTTACTTACTAAATACAAGTAAGTGTATTACGGGAATCCCTTACATTGACGTGGGCCTGTCTAGGCCCCACAGTTGTGCGCCAAATTAACTTGACGTATGTAAGCCCCACTGTAAAAGACAAGGCGGCTTATANACATTTTGACAGTATTTCCCATATATCTGACTTACGAATGAACACTAACAATTTTAAAAAATCAAATTTCTACATCATGACAGAAATTTTTGAATTATTAGAGATTGTGGTCAAACTAAAAAAAATGCGCAAATTTACTGAAAAAAGTGTAATATTATTATTACGGGAAAGTATTTTCGTTTTGTAGAATGCAATTAACAACCGTAAACACAAGGCCTTTATCGCTGGTTTGCTGCTAATTAGATCCTTTGAAAATAATAATGGTTTTCGCCATGTGAAAAATTTAACGCGGTTATGCATTTAATGGCATGTATCAGGGGCTCAATAACGTGAGCGTGTATGTTGCCAGTAAGTGATTGTACGGCATATTCCGTATGGTTACTTACTAAATACAAGTAAGTGTATTACGGGAATCCCTTACATAATAACTCAGAATAATCCAGATTTGAGAATGACACATGCTAGTAGTAAGTTAGTATGCATCACAGCCACCATCCGCCATCTTGCTAGCTGCGGCCGCCAGCCATGTTGGCGGATGAAGTCCACCATCTTGGTGGGCGTCACAGCCATCGCCCGCCATCTTATTTCCACTTGTCTTGCATCGCCTTCTGGGGGTTCTGGTATCGCTCTCGCTCGGCCACCATGTTGGTTCTAGAGTTGGCCACTGGGGGCACTGCTTTCTTATTTCGGAGCTCAAAATATCGTCTGGAAGAGAGCGGGAACGAACTGCCGTACATTGAGTCGGCATGTAGAGGCCTTAGATCACTCGGCTAACGGGACACGTCTCGGGACAAGTGTTTCAAATACTTTTTTTCGCGTATGTGTGTGGGTGACGTATAAATATTTTGTCGTTATTATTCTAATGCGTAGTAATAATTTTTATGTAAGTTTAGTTTTACTATCCGGGAATTACATAGACCAGCAATAGGTTTTTTTTCTCATAGTCATAATTATTTTGATGTATATATATTTTATTTTTAAGTATAGTTTTATTTTTAAAAATATTTTGAATAGCTGTACCTTACAAATAGTTATTNCAAATACTTTTTTTCGCGTATGTGTGTGGGTGACGTATAAATATTTTGTCGTTATTATTCTAATGCGTAGTAATATTTTTTATGTAAGTTTAGTTTTACTATCCGGGAATTACATAGACCAGCAATAGGTTTTTTTTCTCATAGTCATAATTATTTTGAAGTATATATATTTTATTTTTAAGTATAGTTTTATTTTTAAAAATATTTTGAATAGCTGTACCTTACAAATAGTTATTNGTATATATATTTTATTTTTAAGTATAGTTTTATTTTTAAAAATATTTTGAATAGCTGTACCTTACAAATAGTTATTTTTTTATTTCGTCTGGTATTGGTTGGTAGAGCAGATGGCATGCATGAGTTACAGTGGCTGATATGGTCCCTGTGTGTGGTTATATAAGTGGCTAGGTTCCAGTTAGAAAGCTTAGTTTGACAGTGGCAGTCGTGAAATACACTTCGTCTGATCTCATGTAAGTAAATGGAATATATTATAGAGCCAAAGGTTGCTGGTCCAACAACGCCTGAGGTTGGCACAGTACTATCGAATTCTTCAGATGGGGTTCCTGCGGCAGCCACGCACGCACCACAGTCAGCACCAAACTCAACATAATTATGTAGGTCATTATGGGTCATTTAGGGGTCATTAGGGGTCATTTAGGTGTAATCAGGGGTCATTTAGGGGTAACGGTGGGTCATTCGGGATTATTTAGTGGTCACCATGGGTCATTAGGAGTCATAGGGTCATTTAGGGGTCAGTCTTGTAAAAGGTCGGTCTGGCAGGAGTCAGTTGTCTGCTTTAACAACCATTTTTCAAAGCTGAGCAAAGAATTTGTTTGAAAGAAACTGTTGAAGATGTAACTGCATTGTAAAGAGATCAAGGACATAGATAAGATGTCTGTTTGAATGTATGCATAAAATTGCTTAAATCTAACTGACAAAATATGCTAGTAAGTTTATATATAGAGCNGATGTCTGTTTGAATGTATGCATAAAATTGCTTAAATCTAACTGACAAAATATGCTAGTAAGTTTATATATAGAGAAGTAGCTAGGAAAAGTAGATACGCAAGTTGCTTCTGTAGAAATAACTTCAGTTTTTTCATGAATATAACTAAAGCCAATGATTTTACGAAGTTTACTATAGAGCTTACATCTATGNAAATAACTTCAGTTTTTTCATGAATATAACTAAAGCCAATGATTTTACGAAGTTTACTATAGAGCTTACATCTATGGATGTACCATCACTCACTGCTGGAAAATTACAAGGAAAACATTGTTGCTAATGTGGAAAGATCTTCAACAAAAGCTGCCATGCTCGGTGACATGAGAGAACCGCCTGTACGAAGAGTTATTTTCGCGTGATGAAGCATTACGACATTAGTACCATGCAGTTTATGCAAGGCGATACATTGAAGGAACACATCGAGATCTGCAAGGGTTCGTCTATTGGAAGCCACCAAGTGATGTCGCCAATACCTCCTGCTACATTGATGGGTACTGTTTCCGCAGACGATTATGATGGGTCAGNAGCCACCAAGTGATGTCGCCAATACCTCCTGCTACATTGATGGGTACTGTTTCCGCAGACGATTATGATGGGTCAGTTAATGCTAATGACGGAATGAAAGCCCTACGAGGCAAGATTGATTCGGTATGTGTGGAATGTACACTTCCAAGATGTTCGCGTGAATTCGACGAACTTCAGAAGAAANAGCCACCAAGTGATGTCGCCAATACCTCCTGCTACATTGATGGGTACTGTTTCCGCAGACGATTATGATGGGTCAATTAATGCTAATGACGGAATGAAAGCCCTACAAGGCAAGATTGATTCGGTATGTGTGGAATGTACACTTCCAAGATGTTCGCGTGAATTCGACGAACTTCAGAAGAAANAGGCAAGATTGATTCGGTATGTGTGGAATGTACACTTCCAAGATGTTCGCGTGAATTCGACGAACTTCAGAAGAAACCGTTGTCAGCTCTAAATACTGATGATGCCCATGTGACTCCTACAAAGAAAAGTAATCTAGATATTGAGGATGAAACAGGAGGTGAAGATGATCATGAAGACAGCATAGATGGTAATTACTATGAAGACTGTGTTGATGAAGTATATGATGAGAAGGATGATGATTCTCTCGACGTTCCCACACATTTAATTATGGTGTTTCCTTCTACAAGTGATGCGAATAAGGTATAAGGCATCACGCTCTTTACATATTTCCCGCACACCCGAATTAATTTGTTGATAGACTGAGATATTTGATTTACCTGCAAAAACGCTGGGATTTCTCACTCATTGTTGAGATATATTAACTCATTTTAAACTGAATTAACGGGAATATATCCCATTATGTAATGAATTGCTTTCTTCTGAAATTGTATTTACAATATAATAATAAATTATTATTATAAAATAGTTTTTTTTNTATGTAATGAATTGCTTTCTTCTGAAATTGTATTTACAATATAATAATAAATTATTATTATAAAATAGTTTTTTTTTCTTTATTTTTGTTTGTTGTGTCCTTTTTTTCCCAACAACTTTCAAGTGGTACTATAAGCACTCGACTATTAACATAAAGATTTGTATATACACTAAAGAGCCAAAAAAAACTGGTATAGGCGTACGTATGCAAATAACAGAGGTATGGAACCAATCAGAGTAACGCGATGCGGTCGGCAGCTAGATCGGTTACTGCTGCTACAATGGCAGGTGATCAAGATTTAAGTGAGTTTTAACGTAGGGTTATAGTCGGCGCACGAGAGANTAACGTAGGGTTATAGTCGGCGCACGAGAGATGGCTGTATCGTAGAGGCTCCATCGCTATTGTAAACCTACAAGCGTTACTACCATTTCACGAGTGTACCGTCAATATCGGGAATCCGGTAAAACAACACATCTTCGACATCACTGCAGCCGGAAAAATATCGTGAAAGAACGGGAAAAACGACGACTGACGAGAA
This sequence comes from Clitarchus hookeri, assembly GCA_002778355.1. Taxonomy (NCBI): domain Eukaryota; kingdom Metazoa; phylum Arthropoda; class Insecta; order Phasmatodea; family Phasmatidae; genus Clitarchus; species Clitarchus hookeri. The sequence continues at coordinate 65,709 of NQII01002811.1, forward strand.
TCATTAAACGTGACATACGTGCAACCCTTCCTCAAATTGGTGCAGATTGGATTTGTGGACTGCCCTGCAGGATTCATGGGGTGAATTTCCTCCTGTACACCTTTAGATATTAGTCGAGTCCATGCCACGTCGTCTTGCGGCACTTCTGCGTGCTCGGGGGAGGGGGAGGTGACTACATGATATTAGGCAGGTGTACCAGTTTTTTTGGCTCTTCAGTGTAGAATGATAATAAATACTTTATTATAAAAATGCATGGATAGTTGACTGCATACAAAATGTTAATTCATTAAACATGTACAAATGNAATAAATACTTTATTATAAAAATGCATGGATAGTTGACTGCATACAAAATGTTAATTCATTAAACATGTACAAATGTTGGATATTGCGAATGAATGTAATTTCTATATGTATGGGAGGGGGTACAAACTAACAGATTGATCGAACGAATGAACAAGGGATAGGTTAGCCATTTTGAAAATCTAAATTTATAGACTGTTATCGATTATTGCTGTATTTTATAGTTACTAGCATTCAAATATGATGTAAACAAATCTAACACCATCAAAGCATTAAGTAGTTTAAATTATGTTTTTGATTATGTAGTTAAGGGTTTCGCGGACTGCCAGACTTTACCATTGCCCTTAATCTTTGACTCGCTCAGACCCGTCATGTTTTGATGTCCATGACCCAACAGTTGGTAAAAGAAACCCTTTAACTATAGCTCACTCGCGGTATCTTCACACTTTTCAAATCAAACATTTGAAATTCACCCTATGTATGACGGTTTTTTTTTACTTCCTAAGTACGTAATGTGTCACGTGCGTTTTAAACTTTAGTCAAAGTGAAAGTATCTTTTTTTTTNAATAAATACTTTATTATAAAAATGCATGGATAGTTGACTGCATACAAAATGTTAATTCATTAAACATGTACAAATTTTGGAGATTGCGAATGAATGTAATTTCTATATGTATGGGAGGGGGTACAAACAAACAGATTGATCGAACGAATGAACAAGGGATAGGTTAGCCATTTTGAAAATCTAAATTTATAGACTGTTATCGATTATTGCTGTATTTTATAGTTACTAGCATTCAAATATGATGTCAACAAATCTAACACCATCAAAGCATTAAGTAGTTTAAATTATGTTTTTGATTATGTAGTTAAGGGTTTCGCGGACTGCCAGACTTTACCATTGCCCTTAATCTTTGACTCGCTCAGACCCGTCATGTTTTGATGTCCATGACCCAACAGTTGGTAAAAGAAACCCTTTAACTATAGCTCACTCGCGGTATCTTCACACTTTTCAAATCAAACATTTGAAATTCACCCTATGTATGACGGTTTTTTTTACTTCCTAAGTACGTAATGTGTCACGTGCGTTTTAAACTTTAGTCAAAGTGAAAGTATCTTTTTTTTTGTTCAGTTTAACTTTTACTTATATTTTAATTATAAGCTATTATATTTTATTTATAATTNTGTTCAGTTTAACTTTTACTTATATTTTAATTATAAGCTATTATATTTTATTTATAATTAAATAATAAAACCAGAGATAAAATAGATGTGTTGGCAATGCCTAGTAAAAAATATTTCTAATTCTAAATATTAATGAACTGAGCGCGCACGAATGCGATGCGTTGCACCTTTGGTGTAATTTTCTACGCTTGGTTAAGCTTTGTTTGAATGAGGCGGAGGAATATCCTGAAAGTAGAACTTTAGCAGGGTTCCAGAAAAGTTGGTAGTAACAATGCATGGACTACAGCAATGCACATGACTGCCTCGACTGCCAACTTTGTTGAAACGTCGAACAGTGTGTTTCCATGTCCTGGTCTGGGGTAACCGACGTATATGCAAAACGTATTATGTGATAAATTAACGTTTATTCCAGAATGTTTGCCGCCAGCGGGAAATTTAATAAGTAGTTAGTAAACAAAATAAATTGCCGCAAATCGCACGTACAATTGCACTGAATCCGTACACTTTTACGTATTGCAAAAAAAAAAAACTTTAATAAATAAAACTTAGAGAAATTACTAGTTTGACTGCGTATTTATAAAGATGTTTTTTATGTCTTATATAAAATACTAACCTGTTAATCTTCTTTACCGAACTCTTAGGAAAGTTCCTTGAACCAATTCCGCTACGCAACTCTTACTGCGGAATAGTTATAAAGTTTCTGATTTAACGTTGTGTTGCAAAATCCCTGTATACTTAGTTTAAAGTTTGTAATATTTGAATATAATATAATGCTCTTCTCTATAATTGGTACATAAAATTGTGTGATTATCATTTTTAATAAAATCATCTAAGTGTTCTTCTGTTTAATACNTTCTCTATAATTGGTACATAAAATTGTGTGATTATCATTTTTAATAAAATCATCTAAGTGTTCTTCTGTTTAATACACTTAGTTTTATTGCTAAATTTCTGTTTATTTCTATTTATTTTAAGACTATATTTTCATAATTTGTTTCTCCCAAAAACAGAAATAGGCAATCTGTTTATTATTTTTAACGTTAAGACAAATGAAATAGAGACCCACTACATTTTCATATTTTTTTCTCTTTAAAAATTAGAATGTAAAATGTGCTTCCGTAAATTATAAATTAAAAAAAACACCTTTCAATATACCAAACTGTAAAATAAAATGGCATAGTTTAATTGATGAACATAAGCAAGGTGAGTTATATATAAATGTATATTGCAGCTCTTAAAAAACGNAAAATGGCATAGTTTAATTGATGAACATAAGCAAGGTGAGTTATATATAAATGTATATTGCAGCTCTTAAAAAACGTGACCACCGTTTCATACCACAGTCATATTCTTATAATAGGGGCTACATCAGCATGGGATTTCTCAAACATTGTGACTTTGCGGACGTTTCGGTGTATTTAAAAAGAAATATCCATATAAAGCCGTCAAGTTGAAATGGTCGGCAGTAACGAGCGTAATTCGGCCGGCTTACCCAGCGACTGTTATGCCGGAGTGTCAGCGATGTGTAGTGTTGCAGTTAACGACTCCGCGCGGGGCTGTATACACACGGCAATGCCCGCGATATATCGGTCTCCAGGCAAACACTTAGCGCGGTAATAATTACTGGCCGGCTCGGATGACCCTTCCCTGCGCGTCCACGTCCGCCATTACGCGCGGAGAAATATCGCGGAAGCTGCCCCCGTGCAAAACGCGCTGTTATCTCTTCTTGCGCGGGCTGCGGGGCCCCGGGTACGAATCCCTTGCGAGCCATCGACGTATAGGCTCTCCGCGGTTAATTGAGCAGTTTTGAAATCAAGATTTAGAAAACGCCACTTCTCCTACTTGAAAGACACGCTGTGTAGCATTCGCCCAGTTAAGTTGGTAACGACGGAGGGAAAGAAGTTCCATGTCTTAACGCTGAATTTAAAATGTTAGGTCATAATTAGAAAATACTATAAATATTTATTTTCCTTTCTGCNTTCCATGTCTTAACGCTGAATTTAAAATGTTAGGTCATAATTAGAAAATACTATAAATATTTATTTTCCTTTCTGCTTTTTATGCGCACAAGTAGAATAATTAGCAAATTATAATAACTTCAGAGTTTTACTTTACCAACGCATGAATAAATTAATTATACCCACGGAAATATTAATGTTACATGTGGTGGAATGATACACAACGAGCATACAGGTAGATCTTAGGGAGGGATTTCAAAAGTGTCCAATTTACCGTGAACAAACAGCCTCTATGTATGTTTAAATTACTGAAGTATTTAAGCCGTCCCCGTTTAGCCTTTTGGAATTAAGGCTGTTCAAGAAACAAAATATTTTTTTCGTAGATTTTCAGGATATTTTATGTNAAATATTTTTTTCGTAGATTTTCAGGATATTTTATGTTGTCACACGATATCGATAGCAATTAAATTGATAAAATAGGTCATTTATAAATCAATATTTGTCATGTTTTTAAGAGCAAATATTATTAATTTAACTTAAAATTTTTATTTGTTCGGATTTCGTAAAGTTACTTTAAACGCAATGTCTGGTTTCATCGACAAGTTTTAGCAGGCATGCTGCAATATTTCTTTGAAATCCGATGGTTGATTCACCCGCTGTAAAGTTTTAACTTCTATCTATTTTGCCAAAAATNCATTGCACACGTGCCGTGACGTCAACTGCACTACTACGTAATAAGTGGCCGATGTGTAAACTACAATCGGTTCACGACTGGAAGAAACTTTTGAAAATCAACCTTTGAAAAAACACCCTAGCCGTTAGCTGCATGCACATAACATTACAAACAGCGGCGAGCGCGGATACAGTTATGCCGTTAGGTTGCCAGCACAAAGAGAGGAAATAGTTCTAAAGTTTTAACGTAATTGTTAATTTATCGCTTACAAATGGGTTTCGCAAACACTTGTATCTTATTATGCCAATTATTAATGACGTGATGCAAATGTATTTAGATTTCAATGTTTCTTGCATAGTCACATGATGACGCTTAAGGTGAAAGTAGAGTGATCATTTGTTTACAAACCTTCGTTCCGTGTGTTGTTGGCGAGATGTGGTCGACACACGTGCCAGAGAATTGGTGCGATTATCTTGTTTAACCAATAATAATTCATTTACTGGTTTTATTTTTTTTTTACTAATATCCTCTCTTTATTATTTCTCGTTGTGCCGATTTCTTTCGTTTCTGATACCTGTATAAGAGATTACTCGTAGTGCGTTCTCACGTGTTTAATATTTTTTAAATTTATTTCAGGTTTGCTTAAAATTTTATTTACCGTATTTTAAGTTGTATGTTGCGGTAGTTTTTGAGTGTAGTCATGAGTTCTAGCAAGGTGAAGAATAGAGAAGTAACCACTCATCAACGCCAACAGGACATCATTAACCTCACCGAATCGTTGTATTCCCTAATTAGGAGAGGGGAAATGAAACCCTGCAACATCGCGGAAAGAGCGGCAGAAATGTTGAAACGCTTCAGATCCACAGTTCTAAGGTATGTTAAAATATATGTAGTATTAACCATTGCGTTTGCAAGTTGTGTGTGCTAAGGTTAATTATGTTGGCCTACGAAATGTGATTACAAGAACATAAAGAAAGTTTGTTAATAACTTGATAACATCGTCGAACGTTGTCTATGTGTCTTTTTAACGTTTTATTTTGGTAATTATTAAGTTNTCTAGGGGGCTTTTCTGTAAAAATAACAATAATTTCACGGAAAATGGTATATTTCCACTCCACTAATGATGCAGAACACGAATATACGACGGGCATTAACGTCCGACTAATTTCGTAACATGTGCCCACCTAACCTAACAGAACCTATCCCCACGATGGGTGAATCACTATTTTACATTTTTAAACTAACCTAGGATTGTTGGGTTTTACACTAACCTAGGATTGTAGGGTTATATAGACTCAAATGTGAGTGTATGAATCACCTAACCAAAAGGTGGTATTACAATGTGTAATTAAAAATAAAAACTACTTTGTGTTGGAATTTGTGTACCCCTGCGAGGGATTCTTCATAAACAACCCAATATATACAGTGGAAATTTATTATAAAGACAACTGACAATGGTAAGGAAAATTGCCTCTATAGTGAGTTTGTTATAGTCAATTAATTTTATATAGGTTATGGAGAGATGGTGCATTTTAGGATTCTGAAGAAGGCGCTTGTTTTGTATTTATAAGTTACATTGCGGCATTAATTGCCATTGTTATACATCACTAAATAGATTACAGTCGATATAACTGGAACTTCCCCTACTATTAAACATATCTGTATCACTTCACTAAACATGAGAGGACATCGTAATCGATGAAATCGCAGTCATAATCTTTTAATAAAATAATTGTGTATTAATGCATTTCCCCAACACAGCTGTTCTACAGCCATTGTCTTTTAGTTATTGTAAATTATCAGTGTCATATTTTTCACTTTCAGTGCTACATAGCCAACCTAATTTGCATAATTTAAAAAGGACCATAATTCAGTTACTGGGTCAACTACAGTTACTGATACCAAAAACATACAAGGGTTTGTTTACAAATGATGTGTGACAATGTGATATGCTCTGCCGTGTGTTAGTTTAGGTTAGTTTAATAGGTGGCAGGTATTGGTTACTATATAACCCTACAATCCTAGGTTAGTTAAAAAATGTAAAATAGTGATTCACTCATCGTGGGGTTAGGTTCTGTTAGGTTAGGTGGGCACATATTACGAAATTAGTCGGACGTTAATGCCCCTCGTATATTCGTGTTCTGCATCATTAGCAGAGTGGAAATATAAGATTTTCAATTAATTATTTTTATTTTTACAGGAAACCCTATAAACTTAATAATTACCAAAATAAAACGTTAAAAATACACGTAGACAACGTTCGACGACGTTATCAAGTTATTAACAAATTTTCTTTATGTTCTTGTAAACACATTTCGTGGGCCAACGTAATTGATCTTAACACACACAACTTGCAAACGCAATGGTTAATACTACAGATATTTTAACATACCTTAGCACTGTAGATCTGGAGAGTTTCAACATTTCTGCCACTCTTTCCGCGACGTTGCAGGGTTTCATTTCCCCTCGCCTAATTAGTGAATACAACGATTCGGTGAGGTTAATGATGTCCTGTTGGCGTTGGTGACTTCTCTTTTATTCACCTTGCTAGAACTCATGACTGCACACAAAAACTACCGCAACATACAACGTAAAATACAGTAAATAAAATTTTAAGCAAACCTGAAATAAATTTGAAAAATATTAAACACGTTAGAACGCACTATGAGTAATCTCTTATACAGATTTTAAAAACCAAAAGGAATCTGTACGAGAAGGTTAGCACAAATTAAAGTCATACGTTATGAAAAATCAAATAATAAAGAGCTGATATTAGTATAAAAAAAACGATAAATGAAATATTAGGTTAAACAAGAATCGCACAAATTCTCTACAGCACGGCCATCCGGGGGCTTATGAGAGATTGGCGTTGCCATGTTAATGTTGTTGGATGGACTCCTTGAATGTTGACACATTTCATTGCAAAGTATTGTGTCTATAATATGTAATCAAAGTGAAAGTTTTTCTCCCCCACCCAATCCCTCAGTCAAAATCAAACCTATAAACACACACACACACAGAGAGAGAGAGAGAGAGAGCGAGACACACCACACACACACACACACACACGAAACATGAAACATCAAATTTTTAATACTCACATTTTGCGTTTATATAATGAAATGTTTTTCGCTTGCATCACATATTCTTTTGTGTGAAATCCTCAAGATTAAAAACTTTACGCTTGTGGAATATCCATTAATAATATATACATTACTTTTATGATGGGTACGTGCATGTACGAACACATGTACACACACACAGTGGAATGTAAACATTGCATGTAAACATTGCCATGTGACTGCCACATGGCAATGTTTGTTTACCCTTTGGCAGAAGGATACGAAATGGGCGTGAAAGTAGATCTTTAGCAGGGCTTCAAGAAAGTCTCTTCCAGTCATGAACCGACTATAAGTCAAAAAGTTTTATGGCTTGTATCATAATTTTTTTGTAAAGTATTTTTTCTTCTTTGTCATATTTTTCGAGACTTATTTCATGTGAGATCGTAAAAGGACGTAAAAAATGAAATGTTTATAAAATATTATTATACTCTTTTTCACCCTTACGCAGGGACGTTACTGAGGAATAATTATAAATAACTCAAAACTATTGTTTAAGTCATGCAGTCTGTCATGATTACGTCTCAAATATAGGTATTTACGTTTATCTTAAATGTGTTTTCTTTTCTAACACTGATTTAGTTATTTTCTTTCTAGCTACAAAGTGAGAAGTTTAAAACTTTATTTATGTACAACTAAATAGGTCTCTGGAATATTTGGCAACACTACAACTAAAACACATTTAATTTTTCTATTTTTTTTTTAAGCAGCTATTTTTCTTTGGCTTTTTTTATATCTTATTTCTGCTGGTGACTGTTGGATCGTCCCATAGTAATTTGCTGCTCAAGCCTGGTGACTTTTTACATAAGTTGGCAATATCGGTTTTTTAATATCATGTGTTCTTCCTTTTTGATTAAGGTATACGTGCCCCCTCCCGTGTTTTCTTTATTGTGCAGTTTATCTCTGTTAAATTTAAATCTATACTTATGTGTTTTATTAATATTAATACCTATAAGTTAATGTTAGTGTTTTCGTATAAACGTAAATGTAGTTCCGAGAGTGGCTGACAGATTGCGCTACAGGCAGTCGTTAGCTAGCGCGACGTTGTAGTCGTTGCTGGGCCGCGGACGGAGAGCGAGTTCTCGTCAAGACGTCGTATGAAGCACGTGTTATGCTTCATTTCATATAAGTTGGCCAGATTCTGACAGTCAGTGAGTGGCAAATTAATGTATTCGAAACAAATAACGTGCCATTTACAAAATCTTGTATCAGCTGATGCACGAACGAACAAAAGTTAATGTTACATTGGCTATTCTGAGTGCACTGCCAACGCACATTAGACCAGCCGAAAATACGCGCGATAAGAAAGAGTTCCTAGGTTAATTAATACATTTTATTGTAAGTGGTCATAAAACAGTGGTTTTTAGAGTTATAAACTGAACTTCGTGCTAAAGTAGAAATGTATAGGTGTTCAAAATTAAAGGCACGTTAAAACTATCATTATTCAAGTGAAACGCAATCTTTTTTCACGTCTTAATCGCCCCTCTCTAACCCCGCTTTCATTATGCGCTTGATATTAATTCCAAAAATATACAGAAATATTGCATAATATTGTTGAATTATTTTTTGTAATAATTTAAAGAAATATATTTCAAATTCGTGTCGTTCTGAGTCGGTAATAGAACAACAGTCAACTTAAAAAATACGATATTTTTTGAGTAAAATAAGAAGCTCAGACTTCACTCCGGATAGGATGTGCACGCTACCTATCAGATTTTTCCCGAAGCATAACCAGCCAGAGAAGAAAGCTTCCATGCTAACAGATTTCAAACAGATACCAATAGTTTTATTTTTGGCGAGCAATGCATAATTTTTAAAGTAACATATATTTCGTGTACAGCGTTTACGAACGACCCTACACTCGCCCGAGGCCTCTCTANTGCATAATTTTTAAAGTAACATATATTTCGTGTACAGCGTTTACGAACGACCCTACACTCGCCCGAGGCCTCTCTAGCCGCCTGCCACGCCACCCAAGTAGTTCACCAATTGCCGCACGAAGCAGCACCTCCTGGACGCGCTGACTCGTCGCATCAAAGCCTTCACTTGACGTACCAGTTGATGGCGAATGGAAACATAAACGAAAAGTAAACATTGGCGCGGCGATCGTCAACTGTCAAGAATGTGGCTTTCATATATGAGATGGTCGTCGTGGTATGAGTGAGTTGTCGCCTGGCCACTGTTAGAAGTTATCGTCTTCGGGCAGCAGTAAGCAGAGCCTATTTGCGGTTTCTTCACACTTTTTTAATCATACGTTTTGAAAAAAGCACACTACGTATGACGTTTTTGGTTGCTTCTTAAATTTCTCGTGTATCACGTTTTACACATGTGTTAACATTAAATTACCATGTTTTTGGTTAGATTGATCCATTACTTACATTTAATTAATACTGATAAATTATAGTGTGTCATTAATAACTAATATGAATAAAGACCGTGAGAAGATATGTTTGTTGGTGATGCCTAGCAAGAAATAGTTCTTATGTAAAATATTATTTAAGTGATTGAGTACCAATGCGCTGCTTTCTCCATTTGGTGTAGTTTTTAAGACTTAGGTAAGCTTTATTTTCACGAGGTGGAGGAATATGGTGAAAGTAGAACTTAAGCAAGGCCTAAAAAAAGTGGGAAGTATAGAATCTTCACGGTAAAGTGAGCGCTTTTGAGGTCATTAGTTACTTTTTCTTTCAGTCGTTTTTTTTTATCTTTTAAGAACCTTTTAAAATAAATATTGCAATGTAAGTAATAAACACAGTGTTTATATTCATTCCACTGTACTCGGAATTTAACGTCTAAAGCTGAAATGAAATGTAGTTATTGACTATTATTCCAAATTACTGGACTTTCAAAAGTGCTCACTTGACCGTGAATAGCCTTTAACCGTGGATGTACTATAAAAAGCGGGTACCAGGGCATGGGAAGCAGTCAGCGACAGTGGTACGCACTTGCAGCAGCGGCTCCGCGATGGTTGAACGCGGTTGCGTGTGCCGCGGACTGATACATATGTGATTAACCACGTCGAGAACCAGTTGGGTTAACTGGGAGTGCTGGAGTCGGACGCCTGATGTTCGTGGCCGTTTCGTTTCTGGCCCCGGCGTTAGATTTCGAGAGACGCGTATGCCCGGGAAATAAGATGATGGCAACCATACCGGAGGTTCATCGGGGGTTGCCGTGAACGTTTCTACGCGCGTGTTTGCCGCTGCTGTTGACCTGGATGCACGCGGTGGCGACGGAAGACGAGGAAATACTCGGCGTTGTTCGTGGGCGAACAGCGAGCACAAGTGCCTGGGCGAGGCGAGATGCGAAGGCAACGCAATTGCAACGACTGACACACCGGTGAGGCGTACGGATGTTGATATCAAGGGAAAAAGGATAGACTTTTTTATATAGGTTATTTAAAAAAGAATAATTTCACGAAACGATATATTGAAAGACAAATGTTGATTTTCGGTACATCGGAATCCGATAGACACACTGTCTAGATCCCTATCCCAAGTGTTAATACACTTGATGATTAACCACTGATAGCTTCTACTTGCGGCTGTTCAAAGAATTTCAATAACCATTACTGCTTATTAACACCTTTGTTTCCTCCAGAGGTTCGAATGGAAACATCTTTTGAAAACGGACTATTTGAACATATTTACAATTTGCTAAGTGTTTTGTGATAAGAAATTATTTTACATAATCTAAAAAAAAAAAAATATGTTACTTAAGTCTTAATTGAAAAATATATATCCTTCTGCTTCATTGTTTTTAAAGGAAACAACATAATTATTTGAATCATTTATTTTTTTTCAATTTTATGTACGAAACAGTTTAAAAAATAAATAAATAATCGGGCTTGAAATTTACGTTCCCCGTCCCCAACCCCTTCGTTCAGAGTTATCGCCTAAAATCAAGAAGTTCACATTACATGCTCTTTGGAATAATGAAATTTGAGCGTAAAGTTTACTATATTTATCTAACCGTTCGTTACATAACGATACCTAGGATCACACACGCGCGCGAAGTATTTTGTGATGAATGCCGTCAAACAAAGAACTTTAGTTAAAATTAAGTAAGCAGAATCTCGATACTCCCACGAGATGTTCGCGGTTCCATCGCTTGACTTACATTCGTTTTATCGGAGTTCGTTTCCGTAGTTGCCAGTTCTTGTGTCGTTGACGAATTACCTCGCCGCCTGAGTGGACAGCGAGGCTATCACGCCAGCCCTCCAGCTTTCAGGATTGGGTTTTCTGACTCCGGCGAAATCGATTCCTGATTACTTGTGTGGCAAACGTTTGTTAGCATTGCTGCTAACCACAGACAAGGTCAACGACCTCCCTTAACGACGTTCATCAGGTTGCCGTTATTCGTTATTTACGGGATTATGGTTATAATTAGCGATTCCTTAACAAGACGCCCGACACACTTATATTTATTTTGGAGTAAAATAAAATACAAAACTAATTTTTTTAACATGTTTCACTCAAGGTCCTTGCTNCACACTTATATTTATTTTGGAGTAAAATAAAATACAAAACTAATTTTTTTAACATGTTTCACTCAAGGTCCTTGCTGTAAAGAAGTATAGGATGTGTCGGCTAATCTCGAACTAGGGAATAATTATTAATCTGGGCAATGTGACAGGAAGCCCATATTATCAACAGTGTACAGCGCCATTAACAATGCTTCAGTTTCCGTCTAGATTATGCTCGTTTTCATTACTTCCCCATGTAACACAGCTAGTGAGTATATGTTCATGTTTTACAAACAACGTGGCTTTTTCTCATTTCATTTTATTTTTGTAAACATAACGCATTGGAATGACTCCCATCTAAACCAAATTAAAAATNCGTAAAGAAGTATAGGATGTGTCGGCTAATCTAGAACTAGGGAATAATTATTAATCTGGGCAATGTGACAGGAAGCCCATATTATCAACAGTGTACAGCGCCATTAATAATGCTTCAGTTTCCGTCTAGATTATGCTCGTTTTCATTACTTCCCCATGTAACACAGCTAGTGAGTAGATGTTCGTGTTTTACAAACAAGGTGGCTTTTTCTCATTTCATTTTATTTTTGTAAACATAACGCATTGGAATGACTCCCATCTAAACCAAATTAAAAATATTTAATTTGATACCCTTCGGTTAATAAAAAGTTATTGCTAAAGGAATCTTGTTCCGAAATTGATTCAATATGCAAAATGTTGTATACTTTTGACTGAGACCGATGAATATATATATATATATATATATGTATATTCATTTTAACATCCGCAAAAGTAAAACACACAAATAACATTATAATATAACAAAATTACTTTTTTTTTCCCTTGTTGGTTGAAGCACCAGTTAAAAAAAATATATTATTCATACTTAGAAATCACGACTGAATATGCTCGTCAACGTGGAATGTGGGCAACGTTGCGGATTCTTATTTAAATCCGAGTTTCCGGCAGAAACTCTTTANATTTTTTACCCTTGTTGGTTGAAGCACCAGTTAAAAAAAATATATTATTCATACTTAGAAATCACGACTGAATATGCTCGTCAACGTGGAATGTGGGCAACGTTGCGGATTCTTATTTAAATCCGAGTTTCCGGCAGAAACTCTTTAAAGTGTTTGCATATGTCTTTTTGGGCAAGAAACACACACTTCGGACGACAAGGCAACTACAATACTGTTTATAGATGTTATGATATTTACCTTCGCTCAGACCTTGATAGAATACAAATTTTGAGTCCCAGTTCAGATTTAGAATGCTAAGTAATGCAAGGTTGTGAGCGTTATGCTCAGTTTTAAGATTTCGTTTAGTTTACTGTTNTAAATTTTGAGTCCCAGTCTTTAGTTCAAGGCGTTCAGATTTAGAATGCTAAGTAATGCAAGGTTGTGAGCGTTATGCTCAGTTTTAAGATTTCGTTTAGTTTACTGTTCGGAGTGTTGATCAGAAGCGTAAATAAGGAAGAGTTTAAGAAGTTTCTAACCGTAACAAAAATCGCTGGTCGGCGCTGCTCCGTACTCACCTCGCTTCACCCTCATCGGCTCTAAACACCTTGACGTTAAGAGCAGTCCAAATCTCTTAACTTCACTCACTCATTTCAGTAATTTTTTTAAATTTTCAACGACTTGAGCCGAATACGTACGAAACTTTGGTAGAGCACTACTGCGGCTTTAAGACACCAACGTTATAGTTTCGTCACCGTAACTCCCGTGTCTGCACCACGTCGGGCAGAAGAGCTGCATGTCGCGTGCGCAATCTGCGAAGCGTTTGAAGAACAGGTCGGTGTTGCTCTACAACGCTCGCTGGCTTCCGCGGCTCGGAAAAGCAAAACAGCTGCAGGTAGGCGGCAGCCTAATTGAACATGCGATATGCAAATGACGCGCGAACGACGCAGGGAGCAGTTTGCGTAGCGACGCCGTGTAGGTCAGAGGCTCTGGCTCCACTTGGCTTCGAGGGCTTTCTGGACAAGCTGACCTTGTGTTTTCCGGCATTGGCCGGTGACTGCTGGACCATCGCGTAGCTCACGCACGTGCGAGTAGCCTGATGTGCCGAGGAGCCACGTGCGCGGACGCGTTTGAGCTGCTAACAATTCCAACTCTGCCACGTTTAGTAACACAGTCAACGGCTCATCATAACTTCCATTTCCTAGATCCTCACTTCAGAGTACGGTAAGGATGATGACCAACGCAATTTGCTAATGAGAATAGTGTTTAATATGCTTATGATGATAATACAGCGGCATTTTTCTATTGCGACAGACGAACGGCTGAATTATACATTCCTATTCGTGTAACTTAAGCGCGGATAAGAAGTAGTATGTCTTAACAAAGGTGTCTGCAAATGTATGGCACTCAAGGATATTTGATTTTATAACTTTTAGAGATTCTAATAACTTGATTGAAAAATTTCTGGATTGTGTGTACTATTATTTATTTCTCACAAACCCGTACTAAAATTGTTAGAGTAAAATTCTTATTGAAACAATTTTGCTACATATGTTGTTCGAATATAAAAGTAATCAAATTATTACAAATTTCTTGAAGACTGAAGATAAAACGAACTTGTGTCTTTACTAATAGAATGTATAAGAGAAAAAAAAAAGAAATACGCCTAACAAATTTGATGATGTTCCCAAACGTTTAAATGGTAGTGTTTTGTATGTTATTTATTAACTAATAGATGTCTTTATTTTTGTGGAAAATTAATGCTTATAGCCTTCCGTTACATTTTACTACATGGTTGAGGCTATACACATTTTTAAATATTAGGTGTTTGATATAAAATGTAATATTGTCACACTTTCTTTCCTACCATCCTACGTATGTATGAAGATTTGGCTCAACATTAAAGAAGTCGTAATACAGAATAAAAGCGTAATTCAGCAAACATTAGAATTATATAAAATAATTAAATAATTTGGAAAATGTTCACAAAATATTTTTTAACTCAAATTTGAATCAAAGTAATTGGTAAGATACAATAGTTTACAGTGTATATGACAACATTATTACAGCAACACTTCGTAAGAGAAACATATAACAGTACAACAGGATCAGGTTTTGCTGTCGACGTCTAACTTATCTAACATGATATAAAGTATCATTAAGTCCAACACTAAATACTATCATACAGCCTACTCGTACAATCGCACACACGTTTTCGTGCTATCAAAAATAATAACCTATCATAGACGAAAAATCCCTCCTTAACTCATAAACCAGAGCGCAGATCAGAGATGATATATTATTATAAAATAACATAATGGTGTATATCCACTTTTACTGATTTGGATTTTTCGTACGAAACCCTTCCGCCACTCTCATTTTACATTATTATAACTTAACCAAGCTGTTTCGGCATGTTTTTTTTTATTTATTCGGAAATTGAAATTTTATCTCTTGCTTCCTGGGGAAAACAATTCCAGAGTTAATGGGCTGACGCCACGAAAGAGAAAAAAAGAAGTAACTGCTTTTGGGTACCATCAATATTTTTTTAATCAAATTAACGTGTTTTAGCAGTATAGGATGTTAGAAATTCTGTGAGAATTTCTTTAGTAAGTAGATTTTGTGTAATATACTCCAGCTTTTCTCCACGACGCCTTGGGGTTATATGCTTTTATTTTGTAATGTGGTCCTTATATTTAACGGGTCCGCGTTGGATGATCGGTTAGTCTGCTCGCCTCCCACCAAGGCGAACCAGGCTCAATCCCCGGCCGGGTCACTCCCGGATCCTCGCATGTGGGAATCGTGCCGGACGATGGTGCTGGTCGGCGGGTTTTCTCGGAGATCACCCGTTTCCTCCACCCCTTCATTCCGGCGCTGCTCCACACTCACCTCAATCACCCTCATCGACTCTCAAGACCTCGCTATTAAGAGCCGCCCAAATCTCCTCACTCAC
This sequence comes from Clitarchus hookeri, assembly GCA_002778355.1. Classification (NCBI taxonomy): domain Eukaryota; kingdom Metazoa; phylum Arthropoda; class Insecta; order Phasmatodea; family Phasmatidae; genus Clitarchus; species Clitarchus hookeri. Next base: position 81,329 of record NQII01002811.1, read on the forward strand.
CCTTATATATAAGATTAAAAGTAAGCCCTATGTAAATGTTTAATCTCAATGCATTTCAGTGAAAACTGTGTCAGCATAATCAGGGTGAGATGATAACTCCGTTAAATTTTCATTAACTTATCTTGTGATTTTTTTTTTTTTTTAGCCTTTCTAATGAATGCATGATTTCATTTGTTGTTTTTTTGCGTGGGTAAATGACATGTTCTGACTATATTAATATTTTATTGAATATGATACCTTGGTTGTTTGCGGAATTCGGTAAAGGAAGAGGTATGCCATTAAGTATGTAATTCGGGGCACTGGTGAGTTTTGTGACTTCGTTAGGTGATTGGATACCGATAACAATTATCTGTGTTTTCTAAGGATTTTAATTCTATCCCGTACTTTATTGACCACTCTAGCTAGCATGTTGGTCAGCTCTAAGCAAATCATTTTTATTGATGAAATGATATGAACGAGATGCTCCGAGTGGAAACCGCATGCATATAATGATATTTATAGTGTTATAGTTGCCGAGAAAGGTCGTTAATAGAAATTGACATATGAATAAACATCGCAAACAGAGGGCTACTTGTAATCATATTTGCTGACTTTGACACTTTTCAAAGGCCACGTTTTTGTTTCAGTTACGAAATTTATAAATTGGCAACAAAATACCGACTTTCATTTCTGTCGTCGAAAAAGATTTACATTGAAGTATTACATATTGTTGCATGTCGCTTCCCTGTGTTTCCTTCGCGTGGGAAGGCGCCGAGAGCTGGAGGTCAAGTATGTTACGTTAGACGAAGGAAGCGCCATATCATAAAGGACGCCGCCGCACACGCTGATAAACTTATTGTAGCCCACGCCTCGCTGACCCTGAGAAGCTCATATTTCTGCATTCATTACGCAGGAAAGTCGTCCTTTCCCCAGAACAACTTGGATTGCCGAGAACGTTCTAGACAGCACCTACCTGAAGTATAAAAACCATGTGTGGGCCTTTGAGGGGTGTGTGATTTAAAGCAGAGAGTTTGGGATCTCGTGCGACCTTAAGCGACAGTTGGGTGATTCCGGAGCGGCGAGGGATGACTGCAGCGATTTCCGAAATTACGTCGGCGAGCTTGTGTGCAGTGAAGAGTGGGACGATCTGCGGGACTGTGGACTGGATGCGTAGGTGAAAATATATTCGGGGCAATGGAAATACTGTTTTAACTAAACGTGTGGAAATAATTGGAGCAGTTTAAGTAACATTAGCAAGAGTACAGAATGTGATAAAAACTTTAATTGAAATTGAGAGAGTAATTAAAGTATTGCGCTGAATAAGAATAATAAGATTTTTTAGGACGCTCAGACTGGTAGACCACTGATGTTTGACTTCAGAATTTAGAATAAATATAGTTATTGAATTTAGTTAATTTATTTTTATTAAGTCCTCCATCCCTTGCGAACTTATATACGTCCCTCAGGCGTCCCATGTAGCAATATGACAACTAGGGAAACCCCTTATTTGGAGAAGAAACAGAATGCTGAACAGCACACACTAAAGGCCGTTCCCGATAAAGTAAACACTTAAGAATTCAATTTCTGAAGAAAAAAAAACGTCAGTGCCTCTACCTGCATATATTATAACTGACACACTGAGTGTCGTGAGGCCAGTGAGGTTGGTAACGGCGGAGAGTAGTAGTTCTATGTCTCAACGTTGAATTTAAAATGTCCGTAAACATTTGTCAATTATTAAATTATGTGTTTTTCTTTCTGAATTTTTTAATGTATATAAGTGTATGGATGAAAAAATTTGTAAAATAATTACTTTTAAAATAATTTCGTTGTTTTACTTGACTGGCGCATGAATAAAGTGATCAGGTCCACAGCGACGTCTATTCTACAAATGACAGAAGGACACACAATGTGCTTACAAGTAGATTTTTACCCTTTCAGTCACTGTCTCACCTATATGGGACGTTGCATATGAAGTGACTTGAATGGTCCGCACTGTACACAGCAGAACATACCGTCCAATGAGAAAGGTTCCCTACGTGTGGGATGCATAATTCGCTTCTGGGACTATGTCCCGTAGCCTCGTAAACCACTGCTGCCAGTAACATAGAGCACAGATAGATTTGTGTCGGTCCCGGTGTGAGTCAAAGCGTTGTCTGGATATCAGCACAGTTAAGAACAAACGATTTGTTTGTTTCAAAGCCTAAAACTGTATATTTAGTTTTGACTGAAAGGGTTAAGCAGGGAAAATTGCTCAGCGTATCGTGAAGAGCGTGTACACACGATGTAGGTATGATACGGGCCCCTACTACAGTTCCTCCAGTTTGCCGCTTGTTCAGTGGCACTGGAACGAGCTCCGTGTGGTGAGATCCGGGTTGTCACGTCAGCTCTTTGTTGTTTGTCTGGCACGACGCGGGGGAGAAGACCTCGTTTGCCGCGAGGCGAGCTGAACTAAGCGGATCGCAGGGGGCGAAGCTCGCGGGTTGATTGCCCGAACGGAAAGTCGATGTAGAGCTCAGGCGGCGCGCGCAATTAGCTTGTTCCTGGGGGAGGATGAGTCGACAAGAGTTCAGCGGAGCTGCGGTTTCCACGGCAGGTGCGTGAGCGAGCGAGACCCGAGCAGCTAGAGTAGGTAACGACACAGAGACCAGATGCCCCGCCGGTTCCTTCTCGTTTGGGTGCGCGACACTCTGGGAACGGAGCCTAACGTCCTGATTGGCTATTGCATGCTCCAAGAAGTTCTCCATTGGCTGGGCTGCCAGCTGGGGTGTTGGGTTGCCAGACGCTGATTGGCGAGCGGCGTTACGACATGATGCTGACCAGTGAAGCCATTTTTCTGGAGTTCGTGGTTGTAAGAAGCTGTTTCGCTTCTGTATTCATACGCACTCTGCGCCGAGGTGACGTCAAAGTCAGACGTGTCGAGGCAGCTGGTACTCAAGATTCAGGGGAGCAAACAGCTGCTGATGAATTGTAGAAAGCACATCCGTGCAATGGCGTCTGTCTCACTGGCTAACCAAATGACGAATCCAGCGAGGTTCGACAAAATATTTTATTTCTATAGTGTAGTAAATTTTGTTTCGTGGTAATTACTGAACATTTTTCGTTATAGCGATGTAATATTATACCATTTATAATATCGTCTTTAACGTTAATACATTTTTAAAATCAGAACAGACAAATGGGGCACGAGATCGGAAAAGGCGATGTAACGTTTGCAGGACGATCCATTCCGACGCTATAACTTCGTAACTAATTACAAGATGCAAGTACATGTGATCTCGTTCGATTGGGTGCGTGACTTATGTATGCGAGCATTACATTAAGTAGGCGCCGCGCAGGTGGCGGGGGTGGGATGGCGGCAATTTTGGACGTGGACGAACATTACTGGCCAGTATTTCTCGCTACTCCGATCTGCTAGCGCGCTGATTCTGGTGCCGAACGGAATATCTCACCTATATCTGTCGATATAAGCCACAAAAGCAAAGTACGAATTTCGTTACTTTCATTTCATTTCCATATAAAAAAATATATTGGACATTAAAGCACGGCTTTGCCCCTTTTGCAGAAGTTCTTCGTTTTCGGTCATAATTTCGGATTCCCTAGAGAAATTGTACATTTTACGAGTTGTTTAATATTTTTGTGCGTAGTTTCAGTTTTTTCTTACATGCTTGTTGTAAATTTTGAGAACATATTTATATTTGGGCCTAGGTATGAGAAAATTACGAGTTTCCGTCCAACCCTAGTCTCCTCCCCTCCCCTCCTCACCATGTATTGTCTTCTTGAGAGTTTCCTCTCAAACTTCCCACTGGCTAAAGGGGGCTCATTATTGTGGGTTACGGATGTAAACTTTGACGACTAGAAAAAACAGAACGAAAACTAATTCCTTCTGGGCAGTATTGTGCTTATTTTTTGTTGAAATCCCAAGTAAAATACATTTAAATAAATAAATGAGTAAACGTTATGAAATAAATCATTTCCGTGTTCTTTTTCGATTATAACCAATTATATGGACATATTTTTCAATGTTCATTTTTCATTTCTGTTGTTTTAGTGAAGAGCTGCATATCGGTTTGTTTAACATTGTTTTACAGCTTTTATGTCCCTGTCTCGCTCTGTTCCCTCATAAGATAATCTCTTGTTGTAGCAAATATGAGGTTTTTTCTTAAGTACTTGGTTGACTAACGCCACATCTACCAAGTTTTCCCCGGATGTCATGTTCTTGTAATAACATGGCGCTGGTCGACTGCTGACTTCAACTTGAGGCACAAGTGGCTGCCCCTTCGACAATATGGTATGCGAGCAATTGTTGCGGTAATGAAAGAAACCGCTTATTTTTATTATTTTTACTGGTTTAACAAGTAAGTTTTAAACCTATCCACATTTTGTGGTTGTGTGCCGAGCAAGCTCCCGCTCGTCTATGACATGCAGCTATTTAAAGTACGAGCTAACTGCAATATTGTTTCGGTCGTGTGTCTTTCCTGCGCCGGGGCAGCTTTCGTTCAAATACTTTGCCGCTCGTCTTGCAGCCGAAGGAGCAGACCTCGAAAGGCCAGGAGTTTAGCAGCGGGAGGTATAAATAAAGAAACGGGGGAAAGAGTTGCCACGTTGATGTATGTTTTGTCTCTGCGCGGCTGTTTCCTCGCTATCCCCTCCCGACTCCCCCCNACAAAACACAACGGCTCCTGGCTTCTTTTGAAACGCCATACGTACGACTCCTACCTCCAGAGATGTTCGGAATAAATTGAGCAGTTCTCCCGTTGCGGAACTTGTGTGTCCTGAGGTAACGCGTGTTGCGCAACAAAGAACCAACTCTTGTATGCTGTAAAAACAAATATCGTGAACGCATGCGACAATAAAACAAAAATAAACATTCATCAACATAAACATGCTTTCTTGAACAGTAAAATGTTTTCTACTTCATACAATTAATTCCTCACACACTAGATATTCAAATTTCGTTTTTTTTTTTTTTAATATTACAAGTAAATTAGCGTGCGCTTAGAAAACTGAAGTATATCGAACATATCTCCATATTATTTTATTGAACAGGTATTACAAAAAATGATCTTGGCAACTACTTTTCAAAGCAGTTTATGTGTACGTACAAAATATGTTTACTGCGTATTACATAGTTTTAACTTGTATGTGATATAACTAAACTACCTCAAAAGTATCGTACTGTTATTCTAGAAAAAATTTGATATCCATTAAGTGATACTTTTTACACCTTTACCTGTAAAAAATAAAGGTTTGCGTTCTCGATATAACCTCTCCCTGCAGAAAGGGCGTGGCAATACATTTTTCCTTGGGCCACCCCCACGGACATTAAAAATATACTTGGTCTCACACTCATGTCTATTAAGGATTCTCACACCGTAGAGCACTGGTTCTTGAACTTTCTTTTATCACAGACCACTGGGTGTAAAATGATAACCTGACTCGGGTCACCTTCTCGACACTTCTCTACTAAGGTTGTTACACAATGAGTAGAAACCTGCAAAATTCGCGTTATTATTTAGGACACGTTGAACTTAAAATACGTGCACCTTTGCAATAAGTTTGTCATTGCGCTATACTTCATTTGAAACTTCCTGCNGACACGTTGAACTTAAAATACGTGCACCTTTGCAATAAGTTTGTCATTGCGCTATACTTCATTTGAAACTTCCTGTATAAATTTCCGCCAGTAAATTGGCACTTCACCATTGTGTGCCCTAATCAGAGAGGGTGTGACTTCACACCTGTGCAGCAATCAGTGAAGAAACCACGTCGACTAGAGTGCATACAGTACTGTGAAGTTTAGCCTGATGCCAAGTGGTAACGAGAATTTTGCAGTTCCCTGACTTTGATGTAACAACTCCCTGTAAATACTATCGTAGTATATAATTATTAANGACACGTTGAACTTAAAATACGTGCACCTTTGCAATAAGTTTGTCATTGCGCTATACTTCATTTGAAACTTCCTGCATAAATTTCCGGCAGTAAATTGGCACTTCACCATTGTGTGCCCTAATCAGAGAGGGTGTGACTTCACACCTGTGCAGCAATCAGTAAAGAAACCACGTCGACTAGAGTGCATACAGTACTGTGAAGTTTAGCCTGATGCCAAGTAGNGTCATTGCGCTATACTTCATTTGAAACTTCCTGCATAAATTTCCGGCAGTAAATTGGCACTTCACCATTGTGTGCCCTAATCAGAGAGGGTGTGACTTCACACCTGTGCAGCAATCAGTAAAGAAACCACGTCGACTAGAGTGCATACAGTACTGTGAAGTTTAGCCTGATGCCAAGTAGTAACGAGAATTTTGCAGTTCCCTGACTTTGATGTAACAACTCCCTGTAAATACTATCGTAGTATATAATTATTAATATTATTTCATTGAAGAAAAACTTTAAAATATGTAAAGAGATAGAGGAAGTTTATAATTTAAAACACGAAACATTTAAAAGCACGAAACAAAACATTCAACAGTGTGGGAAAACTGCATTATCAAGCTTCATAAATATACATGTAACTTAACTGGAAATATCTGACGGAATATTAAAGAAATGATCGTGGACCACGGTTTGAAAACAACTGCCGTAGAGGATGCGCAATTGTCTGTTTCCGTGATCGAACACTGGATTGCTTTTCTGCTAATAGCGCTACTGAAAAAAACGTGAATAATCTTTGAGGTTTGAACACCGTTTATTTGAGCAAGTGCTTAGAAGTGTTTTTAAACTTCCTCCGGCCTAGTTTTAATGCAACTAGAATATATTCAGGACATATTCATCTAAAGGAATGGGTCTTTTGAAAATTCAAATAAAGACCACAGAGGAAATACCTGATACAGGAGATCGATGTTAAGTTTTATAACTGTTGATGTTCTTCTCCTGTATGCTGATATTTCAAATGGATGTATCTTGTGACTGATTACGTTCTTCTCCATGACTGTAAAATCAGTAGAANCCTGTATGCTGATATTTCAAATGGATGTATCTTGTGACTGATTACGTTCTTCTCCATGACTGTAAAATCAGTAGAAAACCACGTATCAAGCAACCACGCATCGAAGCAAGGTCTTGAGAGCCGATGGGGGTGATTGAGGTGGGTATGAAGCAGGCCGGAATAAGGGAGCGGGAGAAACGGGAGATCCCTGAGAAAATCCGCCGACCAGTGGCATCGTCCGGCACGATTCACACGTGCCAAAATCCGGGAGTGACCCGGCCCGGGATTGAACCCAATTCGCCTTGGTGGGAGGCGAGCAGTCTAGCCGCTCAGCCACTGCATCCCCGACCACGGGGCTTTCTGATTTTAGTATACTAAGGACTACATGATAGCCAACTTGGCATTCAGAAATAATTTTGGCCGTGTTGGACGGACGTTAGGCGCGAGAAATCGCCTGTCCACCGCCCCTCCCCTCTGCACAATCAACAAGAGCGTGTCATTATAGTGATTATGGTCAGCTAGGAAAACTCTCTTCAGAATGGATTCCAACTGAATGGATCTTGGAATTAATCTCACTTGAAATACTTACTGAGCCATGAACTAAAAGTGCAAGAGGTTATTTTCCATTGTAAAATTCAGTGGCTTGAACTCCTGAAAATGTACTGTTACATGTTAGCCTGAGAGGCGTATCTGAGTCCGTGAGGGATTGAGGTCTAAATAAAAATAAAATTACTAGATTAGATTTTTAATTTCTTCACAAAGCTATTATTTTAAGCATTAATCTGTGTTTCTCCACCATTACTCTTTTTATTTCTCAATAAGCGGTATATTTAATGTACACTGAAGAGCCAAGAAAACTGGTACATCTGCCTAATATCGTGAAGGGCCCCCCGAGCACGTAGAAGTGCCGCAAGACGACGTGGCATGAACTCGACTAATGTCTGAAGGTATACAGGAGGCAATTCACACCATGAATCCTGCAGGGCAGTCCACAAATCCAATCTGCGCCAATTTGAGAAAGTGTTGCATGCCTGTCACCTTTAATGATTCTCGTCAGTCGTCGTTTGTCCCGTTCTTTCACGATCTTTTTCCGGCCGCAGCGATGTCGAAGATGTGATTTTTTTACCGGATTCCCGATATTCACGGTCCACTCGTGAAGTGGTCGTACGCGAACATCCAAATGTTATCGGTAACTCGGAGATGCTATGTCCCATATCTCGTGCACCGACTATAACACCACGTTCAAACTCACTTAAATCTTTATAACCTGCCACTGTAGCAGCAGTAACATATTTAGCTGGGGACCACATCGCGTTACTCTGATTGGTTCCATACCTCTGTCATTTGCATACGCACGCCTATACCAGTTTTTTTGGCTCTTCANCTCTGATTGGTTCCATACCTCTGTCATTTGCATACGCACGCCTATACCAGTTTTTTTGGCTCTTCAGTGTATATTTCAACTGTAATTAACATCCTTCTTCATTTCTCTATTCTGTTATAGTAAATTAACTCATACTCATAATTAACACACATTCAGTCTGTGTGTTGCCATCATTTGTAATGTCTTTCTCTCACGCATCCAGACCAACAGTCCAGCCTGCCAGTAGTACTCTTCACTTAGCTGATGCACGCAGTCGCAGAATTTCCTCCCTCTGGTCACTTCTCTCGCCGCTCGTTTCGCTCGTCGTCTATCGCTGAAACTCCGCCCACTCATCCATTCATCTACTCCTGGCTCGGATGCCCGAAGCGCTTTTTTATAGCCGCTGACCTTGACCTGGAAGGTTCACCGCACCCCGAGTCCAACCTAAGAGAAACGAGCTCAGTAATCCAGAGCATTCTTCAGACGTCTCAAAGACATCTGATACCCAAGGTCGGGAGTGGCACGCGACCTGATATGCATAAAAGGCACGCTTTGTAAACATTCCTTTGTGAAAATTTGCCGTATATTTGGTTGCAACTGATAGCGCGCACGCGTCAATAAATTATATGTGCCTCGCACGCTGACAGAGCGGCCGCCTGTATGAGTACGAAATTTTTATTCACGCAATAGCAGTCGACAAATAAGCAGTGCGTGTCTGTTAACAAAAACGTTCCACAACACTTTTATTTTAGATTGAATTTTTCGGAAAATAACAATACCTTCGTGAGTATATTAATACGTTATTGTTTAAAAATATCTTGGAAATCGGTGCTTCAGTATTAATTCTGTTCATAAATTAACATCTTGGTTTTCATTGTACTTAATTAAAAAGGAAAACTTTCCAACAAAGAAATTCCTTTGTGAATAAACAGTTCTTTAGATATACTTGCAGCAAATATATTTTGCAAAAAATTTGTAAAGTCTGGTAATGTAAGTTGGATAAATGTCTAAGACAGTGACAGCGTATTAGTTACTGCTTCCGCTATTCTNTTGTAAAGTCTGGTAATGTAAGTTGGATAAATGTCTAAGACAGTGACAGCGTATTAGTTACTGCTTCCGCTATTCTCAGCGTGACAATCACACCGCTCAGTGTGTCCCAACAATGGATTTACTTCCTGCCTATAGTCCATTCATACTTACTTCCAACGTTGTTTAAACCCCACTTAAGTTCTACTTTAAGGCTATTCCTCCACCTCATACAAACAATGCTTAAGAAATTTTAGAAAATTACACCAAAGGGACAACGCACCGTATTCGTAAGCACTCAGCGTAAAAAAATATTTTGCATGATAAATATCTCTTACTAAACATTGCCAACACACATATTTACTCTCCGATTTTACTTATATCAAATATAAATTAAATAGTATAATCTATATATATATATATATATATATATATATATAAATATATAAACCTTGCGTCCGTTTGTTCAGATGCGTGTAACTTCCGAAAAAAATCAACAGATTTTCATTATGTTTTTTTATAAGCCTTCCTTTTGTTCCTACGAGTGTTTGTACGCCTTTCTTTTTTATCTGTATTACCTGCAAAGGTACTAAATTCTGTAAAAAGCTCATTTTTACCATTCCTTTGCTTTAGGAAGCGCCTTAGTCAACAATGCAACGTCAACAATGCAATGTCAACAATGTAAAGTCGCAATCTAGCAACAAATCTATCTATCTATCTATATAAAAACGATATATCGATACTTATAAGTACGTCAATGATCGATATATTGATACTAATATATGTCGATATTTATCGACAAGCGAACATGTCACATACAAATTTGGGGATGTAACATTACACGAAAATGAAGCGGTAAATTATCCGCCAGAATGTCTAAATTCGCTTGATGTTCCAGGATTGCCTCCACATATATTAAAATTGAAAATAGGAGTGCCAGTCATTTTACTTCGTAACATCAATCCACCAAAACTTTGCAACGGCACACGCCTTGCAATAAAAAAAATTATGGGCAATACTATAGAAGCTACCATCTTGAAAGGTGCTTTCAAAGGAGAAGATGTGCTTCTTCTCAGAATTCTATTTATTCCATCAAAAATTCCCTTTCACTTTAAAAGAACACAGTTTCCAGCAGTCAAGGGCAGTCATTGCAAATGTGCGGAATAGATTTAGAAACAGAATATTTTTCGCACGGCCAATTGTATGCGTCGTGTTCTAGAGTAGGAAAACCAGACAACTTATTCATACGCGCGGAAGATGGTAAAACTAAAAACATTGTATACAAACAAGTACTTCAATAATAAAGATTTTGAAAATACACATACTTCATTCAATTAATTTCACAGAAATTAATAGAACCAAAATATGTTATGCCCCAGCAACGCGTGGCAGGGTTAGCTAGTTTGTAAATAAAATGTAAGTTAAAGTTGAGTTCAATCAAAAATAATACATTTTTGTGTTAACAGAAGTGTAAAAGGCCTGTGATAGGTTACATATTACGGAAACAACCAAATACACCATACATGGGAGGATTGATCAAAGGTTCGATTAAAAATATGCGGAGATAGTGAGAATACACTATGGAGCACTATCAAAATTCTAATGTAAACAAACACGTTCATCATAGTTGTCCACGTGACTTTGNTGTAAAGTCTGGTAATGTAAGTTGGATAAATGTCTAAGACAGTGACAGCGTATTAGTTACTGCTTCCGCTATTCTAAGCGTGACAATCACACCGCTCACTGTGTCCCAACAATGAATTTACTTCCTGCCTATAGTCCATTCATACTTACTTCCAACGTTGTTTAAACCCCACTTAAGTTCTACTTTAAGGCTATTCCTCCACCTCAAGCAAGGAAAGCTTAGCTAAGTTTAGAAAATCACACCAAAGGGACAACGCACCATATTCGTAAGCACTCAGCGTAAAAAAATATTTTGCATGATAAATATCTCTTACTAAACATTGCCAACACACATATTTACTCTCCGATTTTACTTATATCAAATATAAATTAAATAGTATAATCTATATATATATATATATAAACCTTGCGTCCGTTTGTTCAGGTGCGTGTAACTTCCGAAAAAAATCAACAGATTTTCATTATGTTTTTTTATAAGCCTTCCTTTTGTTCCTACGAGTGTTTGTACGCCTTTCTTTTTTATCTGTATTACCTGCAAAGGTACTAAATTCTGTAAAAAGCTCATTTTTACCATTCCTTCGCTTTAGGAAGCGCCTTAGTCAACAATGCAACGTCAACAATGCAATGTCAACAATGTAAAGTCGCAATCTAGCAACAAATCTATCTATCTATCTATATAAAAACGATATATCGATACTTATAAGTACGTCAATGATCGATATATTGATACTAATATATATGTCGATATTTATCGACAAGCGAACATGTCACATACAAATTTGGGGATGTAACATTACACGAAAATGAAGCGGTAAATTATCCGCCAGAATGTCTAAATTCGCTTGATGTTCCAGGATTGCCTCCACATATATTAAAATTGAAAATAGGAGTGCCAGTCATTTTACTTCGTAACATCAATCCATCAAAACTTTGCAACGGCACACGCCTTGCAATAAAAAAAATTATGGGCAATACTATAGAAGCTACTACCTTGAAATGTGCTTTCAAAGGAGAAGATGTGCTTCTTCTCAGAATTCTATTTATTCCATCAAAAATTCCCTTTCACTTTAAAAGAACACAGTTTCCAGCAGTCAGATTGGCATTTACAACGACAGTAAATAAAGCTCAAGGGCAGTCATTGCAAATGTGCGGAATAGATTTAGAAACAGAATATTTTTCGCATGGCCAACTGTATGTGTCGTGTTCTAGAGTATGAAAACCAGACAACTTATTCATACGCGCGGAAGATGGTAAAACTAAAAATATTGTATACAAACAAGTACTTCAATAATAAAGATTTTGAAAATACACATACTTCATTCAATTAATTTCACAGAAATTAATAGAACCAAAATATTTTATGCCCCAGCAACGCGTGGCAGGGTTAGCTAGTTTGTAAATAAAATGTAAGTTAAAGTTGAGTTCAATCAAAAATAATACATTTTTGTGTTAACAGAAGTGTAAAAGGCCTGTGATAGGTTACATATTACGGAAACAACCAAATACACCATACATGGGAGGATTGATCAAAGGTTCGATTAANAGGAAACAACCAATACATCATACATGGGAGGATCGATCAAAGGTTCGATTAAAAATATGCGGAGATACTGAGAATACACTATGGAGCACTATCAAAATTCTAATGTAAACAAACACGTTCATCATAGTTGTCCACGTGACTTTGACAGTCGTGCTCGTTATGGGCCAGTCAATTTTGACGGCATTTGCAGAAGGCTAAAATCGAAGTCATCTTTAGCGTACATTTTCAATACCGGAAATGTATAATAATTTAGTCTAGTCGTGATATCATCACACTTTTTTAATTAAACCTTTGAAAAATTACCCCACGTACGTTGTGGGTTTTTTCCTTTATATATATATATATATATATATATATATATTATCACAAGCATTTTATTCTTATCTTAACGTAGAAGTACATTATTTTTGTTAGGAAATATAAATTTAATTTAAATTTATTTTATAAACTATTATATTACCTTTGTGATTAATGTGAATAGAACAGGGAGATTAAATGCGTGTTGGATATGCCTAGTAAGAAATCGTTCTTATTGGAAATTTTTTTAAGTGAATGTGTACGAATACGGCACGTTGTCTCTTTAGCGTAATTTTCTAAACTTAGTTAAGCCTTGTTTGCATGAGGCGAAGGAATAACTTGAAAACATAACTGTAACAGGGCTTCAGAAAAGCTGGAAGTAACAATGAATTGATTATAGGAAGCTACGCACAATTTTTATCACGGTTTTAAACCACTCACGTTATACCCGTTGAAAAGTTTTTTCTTGTATAAATAAGTTTTATTATGGTTTCGTGGGATATAAATTATAACTTTATAAACACACAAAAATATTTTAAAATATTTTGTATTTTTAACACAAAGTTTGTTTTAAGCTAAAGAATTCTCAACGTCACAAAAATAACATTTTGCATTATTTTTAATGTTGCACTTGGTTCATTTGGTTTAATTTTAAGCTATTTTCCAATTCAAGTTTTACCTCAGAAAATAAAATTGTAATACGTGTGAACCACATAGCAAATATACAGGAATTTATCCTTCATGTCATTCTGATGACATGAACAATTACTTTGAGCTGTAATTTAAAATATTCATTTCGTTCAATTTCAATATTTGTACAAAAAAATTACCCAAATTTGAAATTTATTTAATTGAATAATTTATTTCTGAAAATACTTTTTATACTGATATTTCCCAGCAGAGGAAAAAACGTCATATAATAAAAATGTAGTGAATAATTGTTGACTTTTAAACGCTCTTAAAGTTTTGTGTTTTAAGCACATTTACTCAATAAACGCCAATTGTATGGCGTTATGATGTAATATTTGCCAACGCGAACTTAAAACAAATACTTGAAATACGTATCGGAATAGAGGTAGGAATACCTCAGACTAACCATTAACGTTAGGAGTGTTTCATACTTCACACTGCATAATGGAGCAAAACCTGAATTCATTTATTTTATCGTAGTTTTGAAACGGCACAGTTCTTTTATTTCCTTCCCTCAGCGTTGCCATAAATTCCTCTTCGCGTTTCCTACCTAGATGAGAGATTTTCCTGGCCATTAATGTAATCGTATTTTCCTTGTTTTTTTATCCTTTGTTGAGAATGGAATGAATGGGCTTCTCTTGCTAGCTACTGGGAGTTTTACGTTTCGGAGAAATTTCTAAGAGAAAATATAATTATCTTTCTGTTCTTAATGTGTTCCTAAGGATTCACTTTCAGATTAAGATATGGTACTGGGAACAAAAATACGATCTGAATATCTCTATACATGATATGCAATATTATTTTTATTTTAATACTAAACTTTTAAACGTGTTATTATAACCACAAATACAGGTAAATAGGAAATGGCAAGTGTTACGTCACAGATTATTCTCTGTACTGATTTGTACAGCGTGTGGGCAGTCGAGTCTCCTGTTCCTGTGACATATAAGGTTATACAGGAGTAACATTCCAGAGCAACATAAGGTGTGCACAGCGCCCAGCACTTGTTTTCTATTCAGCAACAAAGCGACCGAGATCAGGTATTTTAGCCACTTTAGTTGTTAGAGTAATCCATGCTGTGCACACCGGCCAGATCCCATCAATTCTGAAGCCAGACAATAATATGGCACTGCCGTGCTTTAATTGGCTGCTGTTGAATGCAGTCCAATAGAAAGAGATAACGCTCCTTCCAACCGCGGTGGGTGGGCGTTGTTACAACCTCGCCTGTCAACAGAGTCGTACAGAGTTGAATCTGCACGCGTCACCTTGACGGGGTTGAGGACTATCCAACCTCTATGAACGCTTTTCGTAAACGAGTCCTCTTACTAGGCGGACCAGACCGTCGTCCTTTCATTAGCGAGCACCAACCCTTCGACATTACCGCGTGGGGCCGGCGACACGCCGCTTTGCTTCCCCAAGAGTTACCTGAGTGACAAGAGCCCATCACCAGACCTAGCACTGTGTGTAGTGGAGGTCCGGTGGGAGGGAATACCCTCTTACTCCCCGGGTACTAAGGCCGCACGCGCCGCCGTTGCAGCTCCCCAGCTTCTACCACCAGGAGCAGCCCTCCAGTAAAATACCCGCCTCCAGGCCTCCTCCCAGCAGGAGGTTCAACAAATGCCACCCAGAGTCCGACCCGTGATCGGCTCGGCCAAAGGCCGGGGCTTCACGCCGATCTCCTGGGTCCCCACGACTATACCGCGAACACTGAGTTTTCACCCAAGAGAAGCCCAACTCCTCCAGGACGCCAGACAGTCTCTTCTGTGGAGCTCCGCCACCCCGAGATCCACCCGAAGGCCTCAGTTGGGGATGTACACTCGGCTCGCAGGTCATCACTGCAGGTGAAGAACATATGCAACCTCTGGACAACTGCACATGACCTCGCCGTGGCTGATCGCCAGTGTAATGGTGGGGACGCCACTGGCCCATTATCGTCCTCACTCCGTCAGCCACGGTGTTTCCAGCCCTGACCTTTCGAGGAGAAGGAAACAAACATTTCACAATTACATAGTTATCAAACGTTTGTACACAACTACCAAAAAATAACTCGTTTAAATATCACTTACTGCCAAAANCACAATTACATAGTTATCAAACGTTTGTACACAACTACCAAAAAATAACTCGTTTAAATATCACTTACTGCCAAATTTACTTTCTGCTAAATAAGAACTTACAAAAAGTTTCGTGCCATTTTTGCGCATAAAATGGGGAAAAAAGGGTNAAATTTACTTTCTGCTAAATAAGAACTTACAAAAAGTTTCGTGCCATTTTTGCGCATAAAATGGGGAAAAAAGGGTGTTAACAAACATAAAGTGGCAAATTGTTGGAATGAGTAAGTGCGAAAAAACCACAACGAGAAATTGCAGTCCAGTTGGGCATTTCTAAGACATGTGTATCAAACACAATAATTTTGCTTTGAAGTCAGGTANACGAGAAATTGCAGTCCAGTTGGGCATTTCTAAGACATGTGTATCAAACACAATAATTTTGCTTTGAAGTCAGGTACATAATACACATGTGAAAACAGTCTATTAAAAACATCAACAAATGTTGGTATGCTTCCTAATTTCCAGAATAGTTTTTTTTAAGATGTATTAAATGATTGCACGGGTTTTGTTATTTATGTTATTGATTTATATCCTATAGCATGTCAACTTTAAGTTTCCATCATGTGAACTGTAGTTCCAATGCAACTAGATCATATTAAAGTTGGTCAAAGTATTNATGTCAACTTTAAGTTTCCATCATGTGAACTGTAGTTCCAATGCAACTAGATCATATTAAAGTTGGTCAAAGTATTTAATTCTTTACAAATAATTAAGGGCTGGAAATTTTCACGAATACTTTTTAGGGCAAGCTTGACCTCAACCACGTGTAAATTTTTGCTATGTTCACAATTTGATCACAGTTTATTAGAAACGCCCAGGTGAACACTGAGCCAATAACAGACCTGCGAGTAAACAAGTACCGAATCCCGTGCCACCTGGTCTGACGTAACACTGGCTAAACACCGAGGCAGCAGCCAATGAACAGGAAACTGATGCTCGAAAATACACAGGACCACGGATTCTAACTCACGGGTTGTTTAAAACGCGAAATTTTCCTGTTCCTAGAAATAATCGATCTGTTAAAAAAAAAATACAAATGTAAACAAAGCATATATCCCGCTGTTCACCGCGTTACTTCGAAGGTTGTATTCGCGATGGGCAAGTCAATGCTGGCCACGTGCGCATAAGATGGAAAATCGGTCTACATCATCTTCAGTCTAAAATAGAAAATCGCTGATAATCATCACGCTGGCGGGAACACATCGTGTAAACGCGGACAAGTGAAGCGTCGGTATCCAGACCACGTAAAGAATCCGAACAACACTGTAGGCATTATTTCGTAAAACACAACACCGAAGCATCAGCGGATAGCCCCTCCCAACGGCACGTTACTCACGACAATCGCGCCACCAAAAAACTGCAGTACATTCGCGGTTACAAGCACCTTTTCTGAAGCCCTCCTTAATTTATACTTTCACTCTATTCCTCCGCCTCATGCAATCAAGCTTAGTAAATTACACTAAAGGGACAACGCACCGCATTCGTGCGGACTCAGTTTAATAATATTTTGCACGGGATCTATTTCTTACTAGGCATTACCAACACACCTATTTCCTCACTGATTTTATTCATATTTTGATAAATGAGATATTATAATTGATTGATTAAATAGTTATATAGATTGAATAGTGGGTTTAATTCAACCAAAAATAAGACACCTATATGTTAACAGACTTAAAAGACGCTTGAGATAACTGACATATTAAGGAAAAAGCCAAGCACGTCATACATGGCGTAATTTTTTAAGGGTTTGATTCAAGTGTGTGAAGCTATCGCGAATACGTTATACGTTTTTTTTAACGCTTGGAAACACTTTGAACGGTGTCTGTCTGTGAGCCCAGGTCGAGAACAACCCTCAAGGTAACATCAACTTGGATCTCCACTCGTCACTTCCCGACATAACATTCAGCCTACAGCAACGGTAAATACAGTTTACTCATATTTGAGTCATTCAACATGACTTAGACATCCCTCACCAACAGCTCATATTGCACCAATTACTTGACACGACTAAATGTAAGGTCTCTTTTTTATACAAGAGATCATAAGTGACGAATTTTAACACCAGTGTTACGTAGAAAAGTGAAAACTGTGGAGAAAATATATCAGTAATTTGTGTTTTGGCCAACTGTTTGGTCGCAGCAGCCCCAGGAATCTAGGGTATGATCACCAAATGTCATTACATATACAATGGGTTTTTGAATAACATGTCGAAATTAAAACCACAGCATATATGGACTAATATAAATACTAAATTCTAGTAACAAACGTTTTGGAAAGGTCATCTAGTATTTTTAAATTTTAATCGAAGTTAGGGAAACAGCGCGCGTCGGGAGTCCATAACTTCATGTATCTTCGTGCTCAACAAGTTCCCTATCACGAAGGCGAACGGTACTGGTGTGTCATGGGGCAACCGCCTGTATATAGGCCACCTTGAAATACGTGAAGACTATACGTCGCCAATACTGCTGTTTGTGTTGTTGGAAACAAAATGCAGTCACTTCAGGCAACATTTACTACTTAATTGCCGATCCCCTATTTATGGTGTCCTAAGTGCAGGCGTTATCCATATGGCGCGCCAGTTACGGTCACCTTCGGGATATGCAACTTGCTGTGCACGCAGGTACGTGAAGTTGCGGACTCCTTGCGTTGTTTTGCCTAACTTCCACTTACATTTAGAAATACTACATTACCTTCCCAAACATTTTGTTAAGAAAATTTATTTATTCTATTAGGCCCTAGATGCTGTGGATTTAATTTTGGCATGCTATTCAAAAACACATTCTATGGTGACCAAACTCCATGCCGCGATTACTACAGTTGATGAGGAGATGCTGAATAATGGTCAAGGAAATGTTCTGCTGCGCGCGGCTCCATGCCATCGATTGGAGGGTGGGCTCTTTGAACTTCTCATGTGAATCATACCCTTCCAAGTATTGTGGACTCCTGTTATGAACTAATGGTTCAGCTTTTACGCTTGTACTGTAGAGTGGTGTGTATGAATGTGAACTCTTATTACACATGTATCAAACGTGGAATTTCGCAATGCATCATCTACTGCTATCATCTCAGCGCTACTGTGTAGCTGGAGCGGTGCCCACACGCGATAGCTTCGTGAGGCCGCTCAGACCTAACGGTTGGCCGTTTTAAAAAATAATCGCTGTATTTTATTCTCAGTTTCCACTTTTCACGCAACCAAGGTGTTACAATCCACAATTTTATACGGCGCATTACTTTAGTTTAGTTTACATAAACCTTCCCTGGTCAAAAACATTTCAACTTAAGATTCATATATCGCAACCCAGCTAATATAAAAACACGCGCCCTCAGTATCGCAGGTTGAAATATATTTAAGGGTGGCGGGCGTTATTTTTCTTTAATAAAACAGCACGTAAAATAGTTTTGAGCTGAAGAATGGCAGTATATGTGGACACACGTGCGTTTTATTTAAATTTTTTATTGTTGCTGTTTTGTTGTACTGTTTTATTTACCCAATTTCTTATTTTACTGTTAACTAACTATATTTCTTTATTTTACGTGTGTTCTTTATATTTCGGGAGGACGGGATTTGAACCCGAGTACCCCCCACGCCATTCCCCTGTCTAAGCCCAAATGCGCTATAGAATAGCATGGGATGCATTATTCCGGAGAGGCTTTTCGGTCGGTAAAACAACTATATANATATATATATATATATATATATATACGACTATATAAGGACTATATAGGCTTGGAAAAGCTATGTGTTTGATACGAGGTGCGCGCTGTGATGCAGCTGCGAAGTCATGCACAGCTGGAAGCACATGCACAGCTGGAAGCAGATGCACAGCTGGAAGCACATGCACAGCTGGAAGCACATGCACAGCTCGCACAGCTTCATTTGCAAGTTTTCTCATAGACTAAAGATGAGGTGGACCGATCTCACTGGCTGCACACAACCAATCTCTGTGTCCCAAAATTGAACTGTTCACCTGCCAACACGTCTAGCGAAAACGGCATCGTTTGGATTTTAGGTTAGAAAACTGATTTGTAAACAAGTGCTTAGAGAGGTTTTTTTATACTTCCTCAAACGAATTTGTAATGCAGTTTGACTAAATTCAAATTAGTAAAAGTATTTTATTAATATAATAGTGCTTGTCATTTATAAATTAAGATATAAACAAACACGTTCGTCACTGTTTACCATGTGACTTTGACAGTTGTGTATGATTGGGGTAGGTCAATGTTAGGTACGTGCGCAGAAGACAACTAAGTGGTCTACCTCATCTTCAGTCTAGGGTTTTCTCGGGTCGTTGCCAGTAGGTGAGAAGCGTACAGAGCAGGGCACAGTAGGTAAATGTGTCCGCGGTGAAGGAAGCACAGTTTATGGCAACCTTTGAAAATAATTACTGCCCGTAACTATGTGCATGCCACAATACAAACTGGCGCGCAATATCGTAGTTAAATTCACGCCGAACCTACACAAATGGTTTTGTTTTAACTTAAATCTCACGTCATATATATCACCCAAGAGTGGAAACAATGAGGGTGGAGTGAGGTGAGAATGGAGCAGCGCCGGAATGCAAAGACGGGGAAACGGGAGATCCCCGAGAAAACCCGCCGACAAGCGACATCGCCCGGCACGATTCTCACATGCGGAGACCCGGGAGCGACACTGCCGGGAATCGAACCCGGTTCTTCTTGGTGTGAGGCGAGCACTCTAGTCGCCGGGACACCGCAACCCCTAATATATTTCGTAGTTGCTATATTACTCATTCTTGAACATCGGTTTGCGAAAACTTCTGAATAGTTATACCTGGTGACATCGGTTAGTAACTATTATGTTTTCACTGTTATTCCTCATGCCTGAGTATATTTTGTCTCCAATCGGTAATAACAGGTATGTCAGAGAGTCCCAAATATTAATTTGATAGTTAACTTAAGAGAATAAAAAATTATTTACCAACGTATATATATGTGTGTGTAGGTATATGTGTGTGTTTTTTCGTAAGATTTTATAATTGACCTAATTCCCTTTGCCAAAAATATAATATTGCCTCATCTTCTACGTTATCAGGGTATTTGAGTGTTCTTAAGGTAATTCTAAAAATAAATTACAACACATGTTTCTCAGTATGTTTGCAACAACGTTGCCATATAATTGAAAGTACAGACGTATTTGGCCTCCATATTTACGAACTCACGTATCTCGTAACAGAAGTCTTTCAACTTAAATTTTTCGCTCGCTCAGTAGTGAATATGTAATTTTAGTACACGTCCGCCGATCAGTACTTCAATAAAGCAAGAAAAATCATTGGTCTTGCAAAATTTTGAATAAATATTACGATATAAATATCCATATGACAAGAGATGCAGCCTGAAAAATAAAACTATGTCACTTCTCACGGCGTTCAGCGTTGTTTTTGTTTGAAACGTGCTAAGGATTTACGCCCCCGGCAGCTACATCATTTTATTGTGCTGACACTACTCGGCTTAAATTTTGTGATGAAAACGTTATGGCTTGACACGATTTGTTTTGATTAATTTTAAAACCGCAGTTTACATTAAAATATTACGAAAGACAGGGTAACCTAATATATTGGTTTCATAGAACGGGTTGATAAACATCTGAAAAATAGATCTGTCTATCGTAGGCAAATTGAAACATTTGCCCTGTATCTGGAGAAGTTGTATATATTACACATTACAATTTTTGTAATCAATATATAATACATGACATATAAATATCACAAATAATATATAATTAAATATTTACTATAAAAATATATGTCTATAAACACACAGGATTATTCACGAGGAGTTACCGCCACTCACAGGGCTTATTCATTACATAATTTAGGAAAAATATATCATACAAATGTGGGTCATATTCCCAATATTTACAGAGTAATTCGAAACATTTGAAAATTGACGAATAAAATAATAACCCTTTGACAAGTAAATACAGGGATGTATTATCAGACCGTATTGTTTACAGTTGAGCATCACATTTGCGTCTAACAAGTTCACAAAAGATGTTCAAAAATGTTTCCGTCTACTTCCATACACTTGGCCGCACGCGTATGAACAGCACTCTACGTAGCTGCACACGGCTGTCTTTGATTTCTGTAGCGGCATGCATGATACTCGCACGTGTTTGTGCAGTCCTTTGGTAAACAATTTGCTTCATACATCCCCATACGCAATAATCTAGTGGTGATAGATCTGGCGATCAAGGAGACCAGGAGTGAAAACCGCCTCGTCGTATCCATCTCTCAGGGAAATGAACATTTACGTGTTCAACCACAGCACGGTGGCAGTTAGGAGGTGCACCATCATGCTGTAATATCCACAAGTAACAGCGGCAGTTCTTCTTGCAAAAATTGCATATACACCACACCAGTCAAGCGTCCCAGGAAAATGAATGGCCCATCAGCTGATCGTGTAGGACACCATTCCACACATTGATGCTTGAACGGTGTTGAGAACTCCTTTCCACTGAAGATTGGGTATGCTGATTGTCGAATTACTCTGTAAATATTGGGAACAGGATCCTCATTTATATAACATGTTTTGCCCCAAATTATGTAAGGAATAAGCCCTGTGAGTGGCGATAACTCCTCGTGAATCATATATATATATATATATATATATATATATATAAAATACATTTTCAATAATTTATTGATAATATTTAATATTTGTTAGAAAAATTTCCACTGGCATTGCTTAATGTAGGTAATTTTCGAATATTTTAAATGTATAAATGTTGGACAGTTTGGAACCGTTCTGTTACGATTGTTTCTTTAAGACATTCATACGTGAAAGTGTCTAAGGGCGTAGCTGAATAAAGAGTCATGATTAGGTATATCACAACAGTATACGATGAGGTTTATTGAACATAAATAATTATACAATTACTATTTACGTCACTATTTATCGGGGGAGCTTAAATTAAAAACCTAGATGCTTGTTAATTATGTTAAGATTTAATACCTCCTGCCATCACTGTCACAATCTAATTGGAAAGTCCCCACCTTGTTCGTGTTGCCGGAGGCTGATTCTAGGAGGCTGTTAACGACGGCCTGACACGCCCATCTTCAGTGGTCTTCTCTCTGGTCGGGTCGACGACAAAAGACGCCGCTCCTGGTGTTACGCTGGCCTATATCGGGGGCGATATTTAATATATTTCGGCCCCGTTTACTGGCCGGTGGAGGGGATTTCTGCAACTGTCTTTCACAAGATGTTGTTGCAATCACATTCGTGCTCTGGTTTAATGTTTGAAGGTGTGATCAGGCAGCCCGTTCAGCTAAGGCCTGATCACATCATAACAGTTCACAACACCAGTTTATCAGTGACGTCTTGGTGAAAGGAGTAGTTTGTTCAAAGTAAAAAATTTCTAAACACCTGTGTTTTCAGTTTTACCCAGCATTAAACTCCGCGAATGTGTTCAAACGTGTATGTATATTACAGCCGAATGCAAAGAAGACTTTGCTTGGTTTCATCAAAGCTATAGGTAGTGGAACAGAAATACGTCAACATCATTGTAAAAGTCTAAACTCCGGAAGCAGCAAAGTTAAGACTTTATTTTCCACGAAAAATGTATCCCCATACACATACTACTTAATCAAAAATTATAAAGGCTCCCTTAAAAATTTGGAGCACGAGTGTCTTACTTCGGAAGACTATCTTTCGTAAAAGTGTTAATATTTAGGTTTTTTCGAGGAGAGCCAGACTATTACTCCATGTCACAACGAAAAGTTTGCACTATGCTAAAAACATATAAATTAATCTTTTGTATGTCAAACGCTCTTACGACGAATGTACTGAAACATTTTCTGAGAAATGTACGCTTGCGCGTAACACGTATCTCTGTAAATAAATGCTCTGGCGATATGATTTATTGCCATAAAAGGTAAAAGCTTATAATCTAAAGCCGTACAGTTTTGCTTTTATGATATTAAGTGAAGTAAAATAAGTTAAATGGTGGGGGAAAAAAATTATTTTTAGAGCCTACCTGAGAAGTTTCATTAAGAGATAGGAGAAAAGTACATATATACGTTTGTAGCTATATCTGTGGGCTTTCGTCCCTTGTAATAAATTTCACTGTTACAGTTCTAATTTGTACAGTACAGTGAAACAAAGGAAAGGCTGCAAGCTAGTTCAGTGTATGTCGCGTAAGGGCGATGAGATGCTAGACGCGCTTGTTAGTATCGCCCGTATAGCACCCTCGCTTCTGGACGAGCAAAATAGCAGCAGGTACATAAGCGTTTTAGATAACTTCATCCAGTGACCTAGCGTTTCTAAGCATACAAGAAAAGGAAAATTCAGATTTGCAAATTGGCACTCGTTTTACAGCAACATCTGAGTGCATTTGCCTTCTCGGTGTGATTCTTGATTCCACGAACCGATTTGATGTGGGTCTTAAATGTAACTTTTCGTTAAAAAGAAAATACATTTCTTGGGGACGAGGCTGAATTTGCCTGTTCAGTTTATTCCTCGAACAGAGTATTCGGTTATCTGAACACCGTTTGCTCCTTATTTAACCTATAAACAGGAAACAGACATGCCGGTAATGATACGACGAGTTGTTTGATAGCGATTCTGATGATGAAAGTTCTGATAAATTTCTTAAAACAACAAGAATGGCAAGAAAAATAAATAACGCAGTAGTCTAAATTAAAATTTAAATATAATGGGCACTTTCAGTTCTGTCATTTTGGCAAAATATTACTTTTTAGCAGACATGAGTATTTAGTAAAATGTGCGAGGTTAGCCGCGCACTAGCTGAAAAACTATAAAAAACCATCGCACCACAACAAATGAAAACCACCTCATCCACCTAGCTTTTATTATGGAACGCACGTATAACTAGAGCTGCATCACCAATGTAAGGAAAAAATCTAAACCATTCTCGTTGGCACTATCGGCTGATGTAGGCTGTTCACAGTAAACTGAGCATTTATGAAACCCCAGCCTAAGAAATACTTGTATGCCCATTGTGTATTCTTCCATCATGTAAAATTAATATTGCCATGGACCTGGTCACTTTATTCGTGCATCTGTCAAGTAGAACTGTGATATTATTATAGAAGTAAATATTTCACAGATGTTCTCATCCTTACACTTCTGGGAATTTAGGAAAAGGAAAACAAAATTAATCATTTTTATGTTCACAAATAATTTGTCAAATAATTTTAATTCAACGCTAATGCATGAAACTACTTTCGCTACGTCGCAAACTGGGGCAAGAAGTCTTGATTCGTGGTATTAATTCAGGCGGTGCGTCAAAACCTGCATGCTGCACACCAATATAAAGAGAATGTAGTGACAAATAAAATGACGCAATCTTCATGTCGATGAATGTGAATTCCGAGGGGAACAAGGCATTCACATATAGTAAGCAATGATTAAATCACCGACGTGACGACGTTGCATATATCCAGGACTAGTGGTAGGGCCTGAAAAGATACAAATAACTTGTGAATAAGTTGGGATCAAATGATAACAAACATAATGTATAGCCATTGTAACAAAACCACTAATAAACAAAATGCATCAAATGAAAACGATTTAAATAAAATATCAACCCATCAGTTGTTGATATCCATCAGCACCTTCATCGGCATTGTCACTATCAACATTCTTATCTTCACTTACATCACAACCAGTTGGCTGCATCCATCAAATCTTCACCTTCATCAGCATCGTTATCGTCATCGTCACTGCTAGCGTCATTATTTTCAACATCATCACTGCCAGATGGATGAATCAACAACTCTTGTGCCTCTTTCGGAAGGCTTTGCATGGTTTTGAGTTTGATTGTCCTCTTAGTGGATATAACGGGATCTGAACTTCGAAGGAAGCTGTTAAATACATCATGATTAGTTTATTCTCGGCTACATTTCCTGCTGTAGTGCCCTCAGTATGTCTTAAAATCTTAATTGCGTGTTTCCTGGACTGCTTCTGTTAATTTTCCAATTAGAACCAACGCTGACGTGATACTTTCCGGTCGGTGTACGAAATGCTTATGTACTGTCGGTAGCATGTTGTACCGTGGATGCCTTTCAACAAAATGCCTTGCCGTGTAAAGAGTATAAGCCCAAAATGTGTCAACGTCAATATCAAATCCACATGATACAACAATCATTATTATATGTATTTTTTTAATTCAATCTCTATCTATATTTGTGATTTCAGCAGAGAAGTCTGGGTTTGTAAACAACCGTATTGCTGTGTCTCCGGTATTCGTATAGGTTGGTCAACAATCAAACCACCGAGTTCTCGAAACTCTCTTTGTTACAATGTCTTTGTCACTTCCTTGAGCTTGCTACTTCTTAATTGGCAATGCGTAAGCCAAATACGAAAGCCGTTCGTACCCGAGTACGGCAAACATGCAGAATTGAAGGTTGTCAGTATTTATTTCCCACCGAATCATTTCGTCTTAGTTATTGACTCGCTTCGAAGTAGCGCCACACAGGTGGCATCTTTGCGTTGACGTGGTTTGCGTTAGAGCATCACACACTTCGCTGCCTATCATGGCAAATATTAAATTGAGACTGACTTCCGCATATCTGTGTTGGATCAGAACATTACCCGTCTTTATGTTTCGAATTTCTTCATCAACTCTTTTCTTCTCCGCAATTGATACTTCCGTAGATTCCTTAATAAATTCGGTTTTCAGAGGTCTGCAGTATTTTGTGGATGCAGGTCGTAGGTTTTGCCGTATGATGTTCTCACAGCTCACCAAGCGAAGTGGGAACTGCAGCTATTAAACTCATTTGAGTTGAGTATGTTTGAACAGCTGTCCGTGTAGACTCCCTCAAGTCTTTGGTTTTCTGTCTATTTGTGCGCTCACAACTAGCTTCAAATGAATTCTGCGGTCGACCACAATTATACCCTGTACACTGACATAATGAAATTGAAGACTCAAGTAATTCCTTATTACGTTTCTCAAATGTTTATGTTATTCTCCACGCTTTCGTCTTTCGTCGACATTTAAATGAAACAAGTTTTGCTTCAAGTCATCAAGGTTTTCTGACGTAGATACACTTGGTTCTTTTCGTGAGTTCTTCTTTTAAATAGTACAATTTTATATATATTTTACCGCCCAGAGAACGTTGAATTATATCTAGGAGTTCTCTCGTCGTGATAGAAACAGTTTTCGACCTCATACCTGCAATAAACACATGTCTAGATACAATACAATCTGATTTAATTTTATTTCGTTTTCAAATTTTTCCAAAACAATCGTTCTAACGAAGGAAGTAGCACAAAGTAGCAGGAAAAAAAAGTGGTCAGTATTGTGGAACGATTATGTGACACAGAAAAATACGGATATATGCTTGATCTCGCTTTAAACAGAACTGAAACGTTACGTTTTCAACAAGCTCGCACGTAAATGTTTCATTTGCACGTGCTGTCTTTGCATGCTTATAGTATTTATCTGGAGAATATGAAACGTTTTTTTTTCTTATTGCTACAATAGCATTACATACCTGACGTAGACGGTTACACCGCTATCTTTACTTCTCCGTACGTACACCGGCCAGGAAACACCACAAACAGACGTTGCATTTCAACTGCTGGCCCGCGCGTGCACGCACCAGCAGACTTGCGCATGAACTAAGGGCTCTGCCAGGCAGCCGGAAAACCCGAACAGCACTACATGCTACAGCAGGTTGGTTCAGATCCCCCTCGACTTGGAATCGTCAATTATTCCGACCCTGGCCCATTTTGGTGTTTCAATTTTCAGCCAGGTTTTGTTGCCGTTTGCCGCCAGTGTGCGTCGTTACTGACTAACTGGGTGCATGCCACCCAGCGCGCTTAATAGAATGCACGCAGGTAGGGCCAACGGCATTTTTCAAAAATTTCAAAAGTAGTGCCTACTTAACCGTGAACAGTCTTTAGCAATTTAGATTAAAGTCCAGTGGTGGTATTATACGAAGGCTGATTATAAGAAATAGATAAACTACCCAGATAATATTTATCTGCAGAAGGTAAAACAGGCTTGTGCAGTAAAGACGACGTGGTGTTCGTTCACGTTTTGCTTGAGTGACACAACTCCAACGAACACGAAATGACACTGCAGTATTGGCAACACTGATACGACAAAAACTTTTTCAATGTGACTGCTTGAATCTATACAGTACGAGATTTTACAATTTTTTTCGGTGCCATTTACAAGGCGCTTATAGAATAAACTAGTTTCAAAGGGAAATTCGTAACACGTGACTACAAAAAGTGCTGACGTTACGGAAAAAAAAAAGTTTGAATGTTAATTTTGATGTGTTTAATTAGGAGGTGGTAATATTGTTTTCCCCATTTGTAATCCAAATTTTCCACTGTAGGATGAATCAGACGAAACTGTTTTGTTTTACAACGTTGCAAACCTTGTGTGCGGTGCTGCAAGAACGACAAAAATTTTAATATTCCCTACCCAGAGCTGCTGGTCGTACGAACATTTCCGTCGTAGGTAGGTAGAGCTCAACGTCTCGTCGACGGCGAGGTCATTAGAAATGGAGAAGATTGCTCAGAGAAGCAGGAAGAGAAAAGAAATCCGTCGTGGCCTGTAATAAGGAACCGTCCCAGCATTCGCCTGGAGCGATTTTGGGACATGTCATCCATCTGTAATCCGTCGTACAGCGTGTGTGGGCAGTCCGTCCTCATGCGCCTGATCCCATTGGGTATATACAGGAGAGAACTTTCAGAGCAACATTCAGCGTGCACAGTGCCCAGCCTAGTATTGTAGTTCAGCCACATAAAGCCACTTCACTCACTGTGCAAGTTGAGTATAAAATAACACCCCAACTTTGAAGTCTATAATATCAAAACCAAACAACCTACAACCTTGATAAACCAATCAAATGAACCGTGAAACCGTAACGTTTGTTCATCATACATTCATAAATGTTCAATGTGACCACCACGAGCGGCCCGAATGACATCTACGCGATAATCAAACTCGTTCCATACTCTTATCAGCATTCTCGTGAGCATGTCCAGTGTTACGGTTTGGATGGCGTCCGTAATTCTCGTTTTGAGGTCGTCAATGTTAGCCGGCAATGGTGGACGAAATATTTGTTCGTTTATGTACCCCTATAGAAAAAAATCGCGCGGGGTAAGATTCGAGCTTCTTTGGGGCCAGTGATAGAGAGCCTGGTCACCAGCTGCTCCTCGACCAATCCAGCGTTGCGGCAACGTCTCGTTCTGGTATACGCGAACAGCTAGGTGCCAATGGAGTGGCGCACCATAAAGGAAACATCAGACCGTCCACTTCACATTGACGTGTCGAATGTGAGCTCGCTACTCCCTCACCACCTCAAACCGAGAGTTACGAACGCCAACCAAACCGTAACACCGGACATGCTGACAAGAGAGCGTAGAACGAGTTTGATAGTCGCTTAGATGTCTTTCGGGCCGCTCGTTGTGGTCACAATGAACATTTATGAATGTATGGTAATTAAACTTCACAGTTCCGCGGTTCATTTGATTGGTCAATCAAGGTTGTAGGTTGTTGGGTTTTGATATTATAGACCTTCAATGTTGTGGTATTCTTTTATATTTATCCTGTATTTTGCCACATCAGTCAGTTCTTAAGTAATATATGATGTGCACACCAGCCCGGACCCGTAGTCTGATTTCAGACAACAAGAAATCATCGACCGTGCTTTAATAATTGGCTGCAGTTGAATGCAATCCAATAGAAGAGATTACGCTCCTTCGAATCACGGCGGGTGACCTGTCAACAGTATCGTACAGAGTTGATTTTGGAACATCATGAAAAACGGAAATCATGATAGCCGAATCGGGATTCGATCCTCCAAAGTGTGAACGCGAAGGTGTAGCACTGCACCACCTGCGCCACAGTCCTCGTCGTGATGTCAGAAGTGTCCTGTATTTGATTGGCTGTTCAGTGATAATTAAATACCGCGTCGCACGTATTGTGCCATGCTTGTTCGAGCAATTTTATTCCGGCATCAATATGCTGTGTTAGGGTGGGTTAATGGTGTCCTTAACTCGAAAATATTATGAACAATTATATATATATATTTTTTTTTTACGTGCTATAATAGCATGGAAAATGTATGAAACTTGTGAAAAATTAACTAATGAAAGCAACTATAGGAATTTTAAATTTACACATATTTCGTGGAAATGTAAAAACTGGACAGAATTAATAAATTATATAATACACTTCAAAATTATTTGTTCGTGTCATCAGAATGTCATGATAATGTTTTCTTGGCGATTTTTTATGTTGTTTATCTGTGTTTCAATTTTAACATTTAAGATAACATTTTAAATCATAACAGTAAAAGCTAAACCATTATCGCAGGTAAACCAAGTGTCGGATTCCAAATAAATTACCAATATAACAGTTATACGACTTAAAGTAACACATCAGCTGAAACCAAATTACGTGTCGAAAAATGATTTTAAAACTTATCCGAATCAATAATTTAATTTTTAAAAAAAGTCGCATTTGCGCAAAAAATTATGAATTTGATTTTTAAGTTAGTATTTTTTAATAAATCATTAGTGATATCAAATCACAAAACTATAAAATATCATCAGAATAAGCTGGTGCTCGCAAAAACGGGCTAACCCTACGATTTGAAAATATTGAGTTATGTGGTGCCATGTATTGCCGAGGATGTAAACAGAATACCCAGATAATTTCACACGAAACATGAGAAACTATATCCTTGACATTCTGGAATTTAAAGGATAATTATGTGTAAATTATCTGTGTTTGTGTTTGTATCAGTGTACTAAATGTGAAGCGATGTTTCGTAAATGAACCAAAAAACAGTAGACTAGAGTCACCGTGTATTTATGGTGTAATGGTGGACCAAACTCGTGCCTTTGTAACATGCCACATATCTACTACCGTTTGATAGAATAAAGGTTCTGATTTAGGGCAAATTGGAGATGATATTTCTTTTTATGCACTTCCAACATTTTCTACTCTAATGCAAATGTATTTTTTTTTCTCCATTGTGACATAATTATGATTATCTCATTCATTCGAGCAGTCATTCGGTTCTAGAACAGAATTGTTTAGCTTTCGAACGCGTTGATCACAAAAAAAATGCATTGGTTAATATTTGTATGCAAAAAAATTTATTTTTTCATAGGTTTTGCTTCATGGCGTGTCAAAATCACAATTTTAGTGTTTTCTGGGGGTTCAAACAAAACAATGCGAAAAATTTAGAGAAGATTTACCAAGGGTGACAAAGTGCTAATACCGTAACTCATTAAAAAGGCATGCTTAGCAAAATTTATTTCACAAAAAAACCATAGACTGCTACAAATCAAAAATATGTGAAAATAAATCACCTTTTTTTTAATTTGAAGAAATTTTAAAAAATTGCTGTAACATTTCATAGCATGATTATAAAGACTTCTCAAAGTAACTCGAAGTAGGTATCTTATTTAAATGTGGATAATATTATTTAGGCATGTGAGTTAATTTTTATTATTTGTTCGTTCCTTAAACAATAAAATATCGATATTGACGTTTAACTAATTTAAAAAAATGCTCTGTTTATGCGAGGAAATAGAACTTGTTAAGTAATGGCTAAGATAATAACAGTATTTCATTAGGATGAAAAATAATAAGTTTGTTGGTGAGGAGTACCGTTGAAGAAGACCCAGGGGCAGCTAAAGAAGTTGGCGGGCAGGGCTGGGCACGTTGAACCCAGAGGCAGGCGGCTGCTTGGGAACCCGGGAACATGGTCCGGGAGGGCGGTTGTCCTGCCAACTCCGCGGGCGATGGACGGCCCAAGATGGATGTCCTGCAGGAAGCACGTCCACAAAAACGGCGAGATATACCCTTTCAGTCGTGACGTCCTGTAACTAGGACGATGCACAGGAAGCTACTGTGCCGTGGGGCGTCACCAACATTTTCTCCAAGGGGAGGCACAGCAATTGAAAATGAGTTTCCTTCAGAGGGGTGTGATATTTACAACTGGGTTTTTACCCTAAACGCATGCAACAAACATTCACGACTTGTAATTTGAATAAATTTGTTATATTGTTAACAGTATACATAATAATATTAAATGCAAATGCACAAACAAATATGAAAATAAAATTATGGAAAACTAGGAGGAACTCAATTACTCCTCCCAGCAGGGACTTACATTTAGAAGTAACGTCGCTAATAAGCTTTTTTTAAAATTGTTATTTCGCATTTCCTAAAAAAAAACTGTTTGTAGGGGAAGGCAGGTGCCCGCTGCCCCTTATTTTTATTTCCCATTCCTCCTGACACCCATGGCAGCGCACTCTAAATATTAATCAATGAGAATTCCACTGTTTAAATCAGTTAACAGTGCCTCATATATTCAACAGTCACTTCACTCAATGGAACTGACGAATTAGTGAAAATTTGCTAGTTTCCTTTCATTTTATTCAGTGATATTTTCCACTGATTCATCAACTATTTGATTTTTGTCTTCAAAAACGTGTAAACTAATAAAACCCAAAATATATATGGTTTAATGTGAGTTTCGTATAGTATAATAACATTTTTCAATCAGTATTTTGTTTAGATGTATTTAACTAATATCGTTTTCACGTAATCATCATAGCGCCCGGTCTATTTGTTTAAAATGCATTACATATGGTGAACAGAGTACATTCATACGAACTATTTGTTTAAACAACTCTAAAGTTACCGATTGAACTAAAAATAAAAATAATAAACGTACAATTAAATGTTACACATTCTTGATAAAAATATATAACAGATAAATTTTTCCCCATGTAGCCAATGTGGGCTTAATAGTTCGAATGGTAAGGTAACGGTCTGAAACGAGGTACTGTGGGTTCAAATCCTGGACACCGCAAGTATCTTTTATTCTCTCCAAATTACGTAAAATGCAAAATATAAGTAGTGACTTTCGGAAATACATTTATTTTTCGTAATTATTTACCTAAATTCTCTAAAAACAATATTTATTTAACTAGCCGCATGCAATTTGCTGTCACTTAGTCAATCAGTGAAATGGCTTCACTGAAACGACCAGTGGTTTTCCGCTGATTCAAAGTGGAGTCATTTTCACAGTTTCGAGTAGTTGAACTTCACTGCGAGTCAGTGGATTCCCGCTGATTTGAATTAAGAGTGGAAGGACAGCTCCGAGTGTGTTAAGTCCTTCACGTGTGGAAGGTATTATTCGCAGCTAAAGCTACATGATGTAGCCTCATTAACAGCTTCTCCCATTAACATGAAGCGGGGCCGCAATGGTGCAGCGGCTAGAACGCTCGCCTCCACCAAGGCGAACCAGGGTTCGATTCACGGCGGGGTCTCTCCCGGATTTTTGCACGTGGGAATCGTGTCGTCCGGTGCCACTGGTTGGCGGGTTTTCTCGGGGATCTCCCGTTTCCCCCGCCCATACAATCCGGCGCTGCTCCATACTCACCTAGCTTTACCATAATCGGCTCTCGAGACCCGGATGTTAAGAGCCTCCAAACCTCTTCACGTCCAGTAGCATGGAGCACGAAGAGACCTCTAGTGGTCCCAATCGATACACGACAGGGCGTCTTAACGATAGCAGTACACTTCCGAACAGAATGTTTCGTTGTTACAACGAATAAAACTATACATTCATTTACGACTGGAAGGGTAAAATTAAGAGGATTCGTCGCAAATACTGAAAATGTGTTGTGGAGAGCTTTCAAACTCTGTAAATGGTTGTTTACGACGCGGCCTTACACGCCACTTTGAATTTCTGGTTTTTAGCTTATTTCAGTTGTTTACGGCCTTTATTAAAAAATCTGAAACTACACCTCTCTGGCAATATACATCACGCTAAAACAAACACATTCTTAACTTTTGCCAAGTAATTACAACGTAATTAGGTCAGAATTTTTGTTAAATTATCAATAAATGTTTCCTATTTCACAATTACCAGATTATGCATGGATAGAATTTAGCAACTATTTTTGAGGCACTGGTAAAATGTTAACTTGCTATGATAAGAAATATGCAGTTATTTCATCGAAAAGAAAAGTCGCGGCACACAAATGAAAAATTTAACATTACAGATGGAACCGAGCTTTAAGAGCGAATTTTTTTTTCTAAATTTTGAGAATATCGTATGTCTAAAATGGCATATAATTTTTAACATTTTATTTACCACCATTTTTTAGCGTAAATTTCATAATTTGAAATACAAATAACTTTTACTTTTTCTAATGATTAACACTTTAACACGGCGTTTGGTTTCAGTTAAAGTGTTTATTAAAGTATTGGTTTTATATAGTTTTTAAATTTTTACGAAAGGTGATTAATATAAAATTAATTTAATTACATATTGATTTTGTTTGGATTTTTGAAATTTATACTAAAGGTGTATATAAATATAAAATACTCATGATCCGTTTCATCCATTTTTTTAAAGTACTTTTCCTCCCATGAAATACTTTTTTTTAGACTACTATTTCATCACAACTAAAAATGTTGTATACTAAAAATGCAGAAAATTATTTTAGACTCGTGAACACACTTAACAAAAAGAGTTGCCAAGAGTCAGGGCAGCCATCCTGAATACCGCCACAGAGGTTATATAAATTATTGTAGTATGCATTTATACATACATCTGCATGTATGCATAAATGCATACGCATATAGTAGATATGTAAATACACGTGCATCCATGCATTTATACATTTATTTTTCTAAAAAAAAAAAAAAAAAAAAAAAAAAAAGTGGGTTTTAAATTACAGGCTTNAGGTTCTTTTTTCCCTCGTCCGTTGGGTGCTCTTTGTGCTACACATATGTTCATCATAACGTGGCAAAGTCTCTTCACGGTAAACTGAGCACTTTTGAAAGCCCCGTTTAAGATATGCTTGTTTGCAGATTATGTATTCTTCCATCATGTGTAAAATTAGCACGTGTCATATCACTTTGTTCGTGTGTCGGTCAGGTGAAACTCTAAAATCGTTAGAAAAATAAATATTTTACAAATTTGCTAGTTCTTACTCTTAAATTTATTTAAAAACGACAGAAAAATACAATGTTTCAGGAGTCACAAATGATTACCTTACACTTTTAATACATTTTTAAGAAATTGAACTATTTTCTCTCTGTCGTTACCAACTTTACACTGCGATCGCAAGTCAGTATGTCCGTTAAATATATGCAGGTAGGGCCGGTGACATTCTTCAGAGGTTGATTTCAAAAGTGCTGAATTAATCGTGAAAACCCCATAACAGTGATAAACACAACGACAGTGAAGGAAGCCAATGTGGTGTGCGCTTTCAACCAGGCTCGATTCCAGACCGCGGTCACTCATCATTTAAAACTGACATATTGGCGGTGATACAAGTCGACATTCTGTGGCGGGATTTACGCTCTGTGCTGCGCTCTACAATAAATTAATCTGGTTATGTTATTTAGCTTCCATTTTGAGTTCAACGGTGTTATTAGTCATGGATTGAGCCAGTGACTTTTCGCGTAAAAATTAGAGCACACAGAAGACTTCAATACTATATACACACCTCAGCTGTTGTTAAATCTCCATTGGCTGCTGGTGCCGTGTCCGTCTTTGACCAAGCCACTCAAGACTAAGTAACTCCGACACTGAACCTTCGTGATTCGTGCGCAAACTGTTAACACGGGCCAGAACATTTTTTAGCCAATCAAAGAAGTTGGACGACCCTACAGTGCTTTGGACTGTATCCTGTCTCGAAATTTTTTCGCAAAATGTCACTGCCCCTAATCATGGAAGATGGGTTATGGGTTGGAAAATTATATTGTTATACAAACTGTGATTTCTAGTTTACGTCCATCGAGTTTCTGTATCTTGTCGTTAGAGTGTAAGATATACATTTATGAATAAAAAATAAGATTTCACAGCCTATAATAAAAGTAACATTCCGTTTCAAGACGTGGCCAAAATATTTGAGATTTCTCTCTCTTTTTTTTAATAGTGAGGGGGGGGGGTCTTTTAAGCGCCATTTTACGCACAGCGTTGAAGTATATCACAGTTAATATAATCTAAGTGAATGTCAGTTGGAATCTATAGGTAACAAAATAATTCACTTTCTCGTAGTTTTGTTTACAGGAAACATTTCGTTCCGTGAAATAGAATAACGCTTTGAACCGACGAAATGAGTGTGATACACATTCACCATTCACCGAATCACCATTTTCCCGCTGGCAGTAACAACACGAAGGGAAAACGAAATATTGACACACAACAATAAATATCCCTCGTTAGTCTTTAATATCCGGAACAGTGTTTGCCTGTAATAAAAATAGAAGTATAATGTAGGTGTATATTTACAAAACAACTAACATGTTCAAACAAGAACTTCAGATGCATGGTTTATTTAGTTAGATAGTGTGTTAGACCGAGAGTGTATTTACCCCCCCCCCCC
>NQII01002811.1:117347-166179 GCA_002778355.1 Clitarchus hookeri
TCGGGAGAGAATAAAATTGTAAATATTTGTCGTTAGCACTAATTGCTTCCGAACTACAAGAGTAAAAACATAATAAATGGCCTGGTTGGCATGGGTCTATGACAGTGTTCTCAGTATTTATGTTTTTTTCCTCTTTTTTTTCATTTATCATATTTATAATATTTGTACCTTTCAGCATACTGCCCTGCACGTAGCATTTTAAATCTCTGATATTATTCAAAAATGGAACCTCCGTGTTTTTTTTTTTTTTTTTTTTTTTTTTTNGCAGGACGGCTGTATATGAATTCTACCATGTAATTACCTATTTTGTAATGTATATTCACGGTTACTTCCAGCTTTTCTGAAGTACTGCCAAAGTTCTACTTTCAGGTTATTCCTCCGCCTCATACAAAGAAAGCTTAAGCAAGTCTAGAGAATTACACCAAAGGGACAATGCAATCTATTCGTGTGCACTCAGTTTAATAATATTTTGCATAAGAACTATTTCTTACTACGCATTACCAACACACATTTTCTCTCTGTTTTTATTAATATTTATTTTAAATGAAATATTATAATTCGTAGATAACATATAAGTGAAAGTTAAATTGAACAGAAAATAAGGTATTTTTATGTGAACACAAATATAAAACGCTTGTGATACATGACATATTTAGGACACAACGGAACAAATAATGCATGGGGGGTTCTTTCAAAGGTTTGATTCAAAAAGTTTTAAGAAGCCACGAATATACTATACGTATGCAACTTAACGTGTATGTATGCTATATATGTATGTGCACGTACGAGTACATACATGTGTGTTATGTCATTACTTGTGTACATATAAGTGGGTTCATGTACGAATTCATGTGCGTACTATATATGCAGCAGTGTCGTGTGGTGAACTGTTGCAAGGTAAGCGGGCGTTAGCTGTGTGCTGTACCCTGTTGCTTGCTAGTTTGCACTTCCACCGGTAAGACGTAACTCGGCAGCTGACGTCACAGGACGCGTGTAATAAGTCCCTTGCTGCTCGCTTGTGAGTGGTCGGAATGTATGCAGTTTCCCTGGGCCGCACGGGAGTTACTGGTTCCTGCTGCGTGCACCGAGAATGTACAGTAGTGAGCAAGCACCGGGTTATCTTGCAACACTTCGCCACGTGCCACTGATATTCAGGTATGTTAGGCATGTTTTTGTAATTATTTTAAAGGAAAATGATGCTTGGGTGTTACCTAAGTTAAGCAATTGGCCGTGCCTGAATCCCAACAAAGGTGGTCGGTGGGAAAAATCACGCATGGTAGTTGTGTAGCTGACTGTATGTACATTTTATTATAAATAATATATCAAGACGACTGCCATTTCTTTAGGTAATGACTGCGTGAACTTTTGATACCCTATCGTGTATTTTACACGTGTAATTAGTCAGAAAAATAAACCTTACTCGTGCTTTAAATACAATTTATGGTGCTCTGTTTAGAATTATTAGTACAATTGAGATATCTTTGTTGTGAAGTGGGCGCTATTTTTACCAGCTTTATAGGTGTTAGGAGAAGCGAGCAAGTGATAATAAGTTCGTCGACACGATGTACAAGAATCCTACTTTCAGAGGCTGTTCACGGAAAAGTGAGCACTTTTGAGGCCCTTGTTACTTTTTACTGTCAGTCATTTTTTATCCGTTAACCACCTTTTTAAATAAATATTGCAATTTTCGTAATAAATACAATGTGTATATTCCACCGCACTCGGATGTTAACTTCTGAGGCTACAATAAAATATATTTATTGATAATTATTCCAAATGAGGGGGTTTTCAAAAGTGCTCACTTTACCGTGAATAGCCTACCTACGTTATTTGCATTTGTTTTGGCAGTGGCATCTCCTACTTGTCCGTGTGTCACTACTGTGGCAAAGTGTGTTCACCTTTCGCCTCACTGTCCGACGACATGAGGAGAGTGATTGTGTGAAGAGTCCATACCAAGTGATTCTTTTTTTGTAACGGGTCCCACGTGTAGCTGCCTGAATAACTTCATTCCGACATGTAAAGAACTTTAGAGGCGCAGTTTCATCACCGGTTGATAAACATTCTGGAGTGACTATAACACAAAATATATAGCTATTTTAACAGTTCTGCGGTACCGAAAGAAATACGGAATTTTACAAAGATTTCTGATGCATTTTCTCATTGGCTGCTGGTTGCCAAGCACGTAGACAGTCAACTGAAAATAGGCGGTACTGGCAAAGAAAAATGAGTGTCGTTAGTAAAATTCATCGTTCGTCAAATGGTTTAAATAAATGCGATTTCTAATTACATTTTCGTGATAATGAATAAAATTATTTCCCAGATAAGTTGCATAAGTTGGTGGTCTGTAAACACGTGCTAACCTAGAGCTATGCATTACAATTATGCAAAGAACATGGAAAAGCTATAAATTTGTGTGTAGGTAGTGGAGTATAACTGCTTGAATCAGGAAAAGAATTAATTTTGTCCTTAAGAAATTATTACCTGTACTTAAAACTGTTAATATTACAGAAAAATGTTTATGTTCAAGACTTAATTTCTCCAAGAAATAATGTTTTCTAAATTTGGTCAGAGTACATTTAATTATTCAAAAATATATTTATTCACGTAATATATAAATTGTTGCAAACACTAATTTCTCACTACAAAAAATTACATTTCACGCTAAACCTACTAAATCTGTTACATTTAGAACAATCCTGGAAACCAGGTAACACTTTATGAAACGATTCATAATGTAAAATGAGGTAGAAAACAAAATAAGACCCATGACTTTGTGATTATTAAGGGAGAGAGAGAATTGAAAATTGTTAACTAAAATAATTTATTTGAAAAATATCTGTAATATGTAAACCTTATGGCGTGCAATAACCCCACCCGGCATTAGAAAATTAGGAGGTACAGTATTATTAACCAGAAAAAAGTATGTCCATGCATGTTTATCGATTGTTACGTCGTAATTGTCACGTGTGCATTACAGGCAAAATAATTTTGCGTAGGTGTGACTCACTCAAGCAAACGGTTATCGATAAAATAAAGTAGTTATGGACGTTTTGCAATTTTCAAATGCGTCTCTATCTTAATACTTTCAAGTCTGGGTATATTTACAGCCATACTAGACAAGCTAGATGTGGGACAGCTATATCCAATGCAAAAGTAAAACCTGTTCTGTTGGACTCTGCACACGCTCTTACAACAGTCCGTACACGGTTACTTCCAACTATTCTGAAGCCTTCCTAAAGTTGTACTTTCAAGCCATTCCTCTGCCCAGTGAAAACAAAGCTTATCGCAGTCTAGGAAATTACGCCCAAAGTGACAACGCACCGCATTCGTGCGCACTCACTTCAATAATGTTTTGCTAACCCTTCCATGCCCATTGTAGACAATCGCCTACGTGTTGTACGGGAAGCTTATATTTTACCGGCACTATACTCTGCGAGGCTCAGTGACCAATGAGCTTACATGTGGGTTAATAATTCGTAAACCATGCCACTGCTCTACCTTGAGATTGATTCGTATCACTGTCAGCGATCACAAAGCTTCATCTTATTGGTTGTGTTAACGTACCACGTTCTCCTCAAATATATCACGCATCAAAAAATGTTTTATTCGCAACACAAGATATTATAAATCAATGTGGGAATGAAAGGGCTAAAGAACTATTTCTTGCTACGCATTACCAAAACACACCCATTTTCTCCCTGCTTTTATTCGTTTTTGATTATGAATAAAATATTATGATTTTTAAATCAAACATAAGTAAGACTTCAATTTAACAAAAAATAAGTTACTTTTATGTTAAAAGTAGTATGAACTACTTGCGATACACGGCCTATTTAGGACAAAAACAACACGTCCTACAGGGAATGGGGGCCGCAGTGGCTGAGCGGTTAGCCTGCTCGCCTCCCATCAAGGTGAATCGGGTTCAATCCCCATCCAGGCCAACTGGATTTTTGCATGTGGTAGTCGTGCCGGATGATGCCGTTGGTCGGCGGGTATTCTCGAGGATCTCCCGTTCCCCCCGCTTTTTCAATACGGCGCTGCTCCATCCTCACCTCAATCATCCTCATCAGCTCTCATGACCTCGCTGTTAAGAGCCACCCAAGTCTCTTCACTCACTTAATTCACTAGGTGCGATGATATTTCAAAGGTTATATTTAAAAAGTGTGCAGATACCGCGAATAGACTATATATTGTTATTGGTCGACTGAACATTACACCGTAATGTATAACTTTCATTATTGGCCAGCTCTGGGCCAATATAATGCCAAGTTCACAGTCTTCCAATAAAATAGGCCTATTATTTTATGGTTAACATGATTTACAGTCCACCGTGTTCATTTGCATAGTAATTTTGGTCACAGAAATATTTGTTGATGAGTTAGGTATTCCGATAAAATATTGATAAAAACTATGAAAGCAAAGAAACTTTATTGGTTTTATTTTTGGCTTCAGTTGTAGAGATATTTCCGGGTTTGCATCACCCGAGTTACACATAGACATAGTGTTCCAAGTGTTAATAATCACTATAAGTCATAGATCGCATAATGTTTTCCACCTCATTTTACATTAAAAAAAACCTTAGCGCAATATATGTTACTGCAGTTCAGGATAACCTTATATACTCATACATAAAAATTTTACATGTAAACGAAATTAGTTCTAGAAAAAATTCGCAGTATTTTGAAGTTAACACAAACTTAATACTGGCGTAAAATTTAGCTTACACTGTAAAATCGCTTTCTTTACTGTAGCACATGATTTGTTACAGCAAACAAAACTTTGTTTTAATGTGAACCACTGCAAAGTAGGCTTGCCACAAACATAATTTTTGTCTCATCTATATAGTAATTACTATGGAAACCTGGCATTGTCATTACAGTAGTTCAGCAGACATCTTTGTGGTAATGTCTGTTATACCGAAAAAGAACATTTGTGCTCTGAAAAACATTCGTGATTAGTAAATACGAAAAGTATAAAATCTCCCAGAACTAACTTCACTTATATACAGAGTGGTTCGCCTAACGTGGACACCTCCAAAATTTTCTAAATGGTTGCAGATCACGAAATTCTGTTTTCGCTGAATGAAATTACGTACGGTGGAAAGTAATTTGCCGCAAAGTGACTATTATTAACAAGTATATAGACAGATATAATTAAACCACATATTAATTTTCCCCTGGAAACACACATTTATTTCAACGGCATCTGAAAGTACGTGCAAAGAGGAATTCAGTGGTATAGCATATGCAATGGAAAGTAACACAGAAACACCAATAAATAATATGCAAATATGATTAAGTTAGGTGGGTCGGTAGCATGGGGCAGTGAACCTGTACGCACAGCTGTAAGCAGCAACACGCGCCATGATTCATCCTGAAGGTACCGCTTCCTTATAGCAGCGCAGCACCAGGTCCCGTAATCTGTTATGGTAGTGGTATTGCAGTGTGTGGCTGTACGTACGCAATGAAATTCACGAATGAGGAAAAACTAGACGCTCTAATTATTTACGGTGAGTGTGGCAGAAATACCAAGCTAGCTGTGAAAATGTATGGTGCAAGGTATCCTAATCGGACGCTCATCTCACGGAAAACTATACTAGGAATTTTCACACGTCTCTTGGCACGAGGTGATTGGAATTCCACAACACGAGTGCGACGAAAGTCTGCTATGGGTGAGACGCATCAACACGATAGGTTGGCAAGTGTCGATGCCACCCCCCACTCCCTCAGCCCAGTCAACCATTGGCACGCGATAAATTTACAGGTTCGTAGGAATAAGTAAAACCAGTGTGTTACGGATACTGTGCAAACGAAAATTCCATCCCTACCACGTGGCTCTTCATCAGGCATTACATGAAGGTGATTTCCAGCAACGTGTTCAGTTTTGTAGGCTTGTTTAGATGTCTATGAGGGATGAAAGCAATTTCCTGAAGAGCATTCTATTTACCGATGAAGCGATCTTCCCAAACCATGGGTGCGTAAATTTACGAAATATGCACTACTGGGCGACGGAGAATCCGCATTGGATCCGGCACATGGAGCACCGGCGACAGTGGAAAGAGAACGTGTGGTGTGGAATCGTTGGAGACTACCTCATAGGGCCATACTTCATTCAAGGGACAATGACCGGCTGCACGTACGCCCATTTCCTCAGAGAGACCTTACCGGCACTTCTGGAAGACATACCGCTCGACATACGTCGTGATATGTAGTGTCAGCATGATGGTTGTCCTGCGCATTTCGCTTTGGTGGGGATTCAAGTTTTAAAATAAACGTTTCCAAACTGGTGGTTAGGTCGTGGTGGTTTTGTAAGAGGGCCAGCTCGCTCGCCAGACCTCGTACCTCTCGATTTTCTCCTGTGGGCAAAACTGATATATAGGGTGTGCAACACTGTTCCTACGACGCCATAAGATATGCAGGAATGCATTGTGGCAGCTTGCAGAGGCGTTAAGCCAGAAACACTTCAGGCTGCTCGTCGCTCGCTACATGTGCGTTTACAGATGTGTATTGCTTTCGATGGTTAACACATCGAGCACATGCTGTGAAAAGACCTAATGTTAAGCGTTTCAACCATAACTGTACTCTTTCGTGCTATGCATGCGGATGCGATTGCATTTCTCCTTAGATAGGTTTGTTCTATTTTTGTTGTGCATCTGTACGTACTCGTTACTCAGTACAGTTAATGACAAAGAAATAACGTTCCTGAATTACATTGATATCAGACTTGCACTGACATCACCCGTCTTTCCTCCACTGCGGTGCTCTCCTTTGTCCAATATATCATTCCGTGCCCCTTATCGCATTAAGGTAAGCGCTACGCTGCTGTAAGGTAGCGGTCCCGCCAGGATTAGTCACGGCACTTGTTTCTTGCTTACAGCTGTGCGTGCAGGTCCGCTGNGAGTCACGGCGCATGTTTCTTGCTTACAGCTGTGCGTGCAGGTCCGCTGCCCCATGCTACCGAACAACTTAACTTACTCATATTTGCACATTATTTATCGGTATTTCTGTGTTACTTTCCATTGCATATGCAATATAACTGAATTCCTCTTTGCACGTACTTTCAGATGCCGTTGAAATGAATGTATGTTTCCAAAGGAAAAATCATATGTTGTTTAATTATTTCTGCCCATATATAATAGTCACTTTGCTTATGTAATAGTTAATAATAGTCACTTTGCGGCAAATTACTTGCCCCCGTACGTAATTTCATTTAGCGAAAACTGCATGTCGTGATGTGCAATCTTTCCGGAAATTTTGAGGTTGTCCACGTTAGGCGGACCACTCTGTATCTATGATTGGAACTTTCACCCCCCTCCCCCTACTAAACTAATGCCCTTCACTTAACGACCACTTCATTATTGTGTTTGGTCTACTTTTCATAGGTTATATAAGGTAGAAACGTGAGCCAGAATATAATGTATCCTCTTGGGAGTAATAGAAGTTAGTGATTTGCAGTATCACTGCACTTCAGAATAACTTTAAACGTCTGCAAGAGGGCTGTGTATTTGCTTAGTTGCTCTTTCGTAACTGCAGAATACAATGATTTATGAATANTTTAAACGTCTGCAAGAGGGCTGTGTATTTGCTTAGTTGCTCTTTCGTAACTGCAGAATACAATGATTTATGAATTTTTTGCGTCGGGATAACAGTTACGTACTGAACACTGAAATGTAAGACAGAAAAATTTAATATTGCTAAACCGTTACTTTTGGTACGAAGTAATATTTGTTTGCAGTTAACCAAAGCAGCTCAAAGACAGTTTATTTATTTGCNTTTAAACGTCTGCAAGAGGGCTGTGTATTTGCTTAGTTGCTCTTTCGTAACTGCAGAATACAATGATTTATGAATATTTGCGTCGGGATAACAGTTACGTACAGAACACTGAAATGTAAGACAGAAAACTTTTAATATTGCAAAACCGTTACTTTTGGTACGAAGTAATATTTGTTTGCAGTTAACCAAAGCAGCTCAAAGACAGTTTATTTATTTGGTATAAAGGAAGGTAATATTGCCATTA
The DNA here is from genome assembly GCA_002778355.1 of Clitarchus hookeri. Lineage (NCBI taxonomy): Eukaryota > Metazoa > Arthropoda > Insecta > Phasmatodea > Phasmatidae > Clitarchus > Clitarchus hookeri. The sequence continues at coordinate 125,364 of NQII01002811.1, forward strand.
AACAAACTTATATATAAAACATGCATTATCAGCAGATCTATATTTCCGTAAATTTCTCTTTGAATTAAACCAATATTGTGTTACTGTAAACAAGAAAGCCTCAAATAAATTGTTTTCTTTGGCGCACAGAAAACGTGTTAAGGATTATTTTAGAGTATAGGCAAATATGAACTCTCAGCTTCGCTGAAACATCGTTTATCATACCACAAGGCCATTGAAATGTAAGAGAATAGCTCTTTCCAATGGTTGGTAAACCTCTACTAGTACGTGTTACGAAGTGAAACTAGAATACATATAATAAGTGTAGTCTATTCGCGGTTCCTTCAGACTTTTTGAATCAAACCTTTGAAAAACCATCCTTCATAAGACGTGTTGGTTTGTTTCCTAAATATGTCATGAATAGCAAGATTGTATGCTTATGTTAACATAAGAGTATCTTATTTTCTATAACATTTAAACTTTACTTATATTTTATCTGCAATTTGTATTTCATTTATAATTAATATGAACTAAAACAAAAACAGGCGTGTTTGTTAGGCATAGTAAGAAATAGTTCTAATGCAAAATATTGTTACTCTGAGTGCGCATGAATGCGGTACGCTGTCCCGGTGTAGTTTTCTAAACTTTGTTAAGCTATTTTTGCGTGAGAAGGAGAAATATCCTGAAAGTATAATGTTAGCAGAGCTTCAGAAAAGTTGGAAGTAACCGTGAATGGGCTATATATAGGGTTATATTGTTACTGCAAACTAAACTCCAAGCTGCTGTGTTTTCGCCTGACATTTGCTATTGTCCAACAACTTCTGCGGCATCCCAAGGTCACTTTTGGCCAATAGCAAAGGTTCAACGGTCAAGCAACCAATCTCCAGTAAAGCTATCGCGCAGGTAAGCGACGCTTTATATCAGCCAGTAGCCAGTTAAATAATGAATTACGCTCGAGAATTTATAGAGTAGCGAAGTCTAGCATGTCAAATAATAACGCAAATTTTGCAGTTCTCTAGTATGTGTATTAATTCATGTTTATTTTTATCGTGTGTTGGTTACCTCAATAGATAATTATTTCGACTTTGTCAAGCAGCTGTATAATTTGCAGTGTTAAATAAACTGCTGTGTAAGTATATCATAAAATACAAAATAAATCGTAAGCAACAATAATATCCTGAGAGAAATTTGTTTGAGCCAACAAATACGAACGATCATTTAGAAATTTAAAAACCAATATTTACAGTCAAATATATATATGAAGTTCAAGAAAAAGTTAGCAGTTTTGAAACTAACCTTCGGAGAGAGCCACTTTCTCTATCAGCATGTGTTTTAATGGGCACAATGAACAGTATGCGCCCAGTAAAGTTGGTAACGACGGAAGTAAAGTAGTTTCGTGTCTTAACGTCGTATTAAAAGTGTCAGGTTAAACATATGTGAAAACTGAAATGATTCTTTTAAGTTTATGTTCTTTTAAAGCATGTAAGCGTAGGAATTATAATATTGGTAAAATGTTGACATTTCTAACCAATTTCAGAGTTTATCTTGGCCAACGCACGTATAAAATGATCAGGCCAATGGCAATGTTAATTTTACGTGTGGCGGAATAATACGCAAGTGCACGTAAGTAGATCTTAACCACCCTGCCAACTAGGCTGGCAGCCGGGAACTTCAAATGGGGAATCACTGTTAAACGAAATTCCTTCTCATTGCGTCAGTTTTAAAGATAACTATTTCAAACAAAACTTTTTGACGCGACTTTCTCAAAGAACATATTGCCATATAGAATTATTTTTGAAAAAAAAATTATTCTTTTTTTATGTGTAAATTTTAATAATAAATTTTAGAAAAAAAAATTCAAACAATTGGCAAGATGTCTTAACATTCCTTAAGAAATTTCACGTAGAATACTTTTTGTTTGAAATAGTTATCTTTAAAATTGACGCATCGAGAAGGAATTTCGTTTAACATTGATTCCCCATTTGACGTTCGCGGCTGCCGGCTTGGCAGACAGGGCCGTTAAGCAAGATTTTCAAACATGTTCAATTGCTCGTGAACAGCCTTTAAAAAAGAATGGCATAAGTTTAAAAAAAAATACTGGACTGATGACAATGAAAATTTAGCTGTATAAATGAAAGCGAAAAGTTATTCGACTTCACGTATAGCATGTCATAATTTCATACCAAGAGTTGAAATACGTGAGTTTCCCCAAGAAGATCGATTTCGGTTGAGTAACATTCTGCGTGTGGTTAAGCGCTATGTGTAGACAGCTGCATATTAAAGTTGAGGAATTTTTTAAGAGAGGAATATAACGTCAGCTGTGGAGCGGACACCCGGCAATATAGAAGCTTTCTCTTCGCTCTTCCACTGTCTCTCATTCTCCATTCCATTACTTCTTCGCCACTTCTAATTCATATTTCAGGGCGAGCCAGGACGACAGCTGACCCTGCAACACGCCAATGCCCTGCTACAGTCGCATTACTCATTCCGACAGCGCCTTGCAGGGGAAAGGTGACACGAAACTTTATTTGCCGTAAAGTTTTTTGTAACATCACATTTAAAAAATCCTTTATTGTTAACATGTTAGGTGAATAATTTAAACAATTATGATCGTTGTTTGAAAGATTCTTGCAATGGGGATGAATGCCTAAGTAAGATATTTTGAAAGTACGTTTCTCCAGATTTCACTTTTGGTCCACCTGGAGACGAGAGCAGATGTCTTCACCCGACACATCGCGACAAACTCGCCTACAGAAGCCCACTGTGTTCTGTGTCGTCATCGTTGCGTCGTCTAGCCATGCAGCGGTTACTTCATCGTTGTGTCATCCTGTTTTCTGCGAAAGATTTTTGTCTTCGTCTCTGTGCTCGTCTGTACTGTGTTAATTTGGGTTGTCTTCGGGGTTTTTTTTTTTTTTACTTTTTTTTGTTTGATAATTCGTTCTGAACTTTTGTTGTTTTTTTTTCTATTTTGCTATTTATACGACAAAATTCCTTTGGAGGATTTATTATATGTTTTATTTATATATTTTAACTACAGCGAGTCTCAGCTCGTTTTTCCGTGTTTGTTTTGTGTCCGATATTTGGTTTTCTGTGACGAAATAAAAAAAACAACGGCGGATGTTCAAAATATTTAACTTAATCTATTACGATCGTGTAGGCGAAGGGATGTTTCAGAGCTATGTCTCGTGCAATAGTACACATCCGAGATTTGCAGGCAAAAGAAACTTTAATTCTTTGTTTGAGAGTGTATGCGTGGCGTGGACACAGCGTAGATGAGCGCACAGAGACGAAATGGCGTAGCGGTTTTTTTAATGTGGACGTGCCCATTCTCTGTTTGGCTGCGCGAGGCTCCGGGAACTGGCCTTGTGTCTGATCGTCTACTGCGCACTGCCAAAGCTTCACTACTGCGTAGACTGCCGGCTTGTAAGTACAGTAAGATATAGACTCATCCAAATGACAAGTGAATGCGCAGAAGCACGCACAACCGACAGGGCCATTCCCTTCCTCTGAAAGTGTTCAATAAGTAATATTCCGCGGTTGGGCAACCCATCTCCAGCAAATCGGTCGCACTCGTAAATAGCGCTTTATATTAGCCAGTAGACCGTGAAATCATGAGTTGCGCTCAAGTGGATAGGGTAGTGAAATCCAACATGTCAAATAATAACGCTAATTTTGGAGGTCTCTAATAAAGTATACCCTTTTATGAATATGAATTCAGGTTTGGGTTTTACTATACCCGCTACCATAACAAATATTTATTTTGACTTTGTCGGAAGACAACATAAAGTATTGTGTTAGAAACTGCTATGTAGGTAGTGTCATAAAATACAAAATAAAGTGTAAACAATGATAATATTACCAAAGAATTTTCTTTGAGGCAACAGTTTAGGGGCTTCTTGTATTTATATGATATATATTATATACTCTTTATTATATATTATGTATTTTATTATATATTATTATATAGGGGGCCGCGGTGGCTGAGTGTTTAGCCTGCTCACCTCCCATCAAAGCGAACTGCGTTCAATCTCCGGCAGAGTCACTTCCGGATCTTCGCATGTGGGAATCGTGCCGGACGATGCCCGCTGGTCAGCGGGTTTTCTCTGGGATCTCCCATCTCCCCGACCTTTCATTCCAGTGCTACTCCATACTAACGTCAATCACCCTCACCGGCTCTCAAAACCTTGCTGTTAAGGGCCACCCAAATCTCTTCACTAACTATATATTATATTATACTATATTATATATATTCACACACACTTGTCTCTGAATAATTGCGGCCGATTAAGATTCACAATACTTTTGTCATTATTATCCACAAATAAGCTATTAAAATCTTCTGCTGAATTTAGAAACGGTTTAAATACACAAAAAAACCTCACAATGTGCGTGGTTGACCATCACATTTGTTGTAAATGATCTGATTAGACAAGCAATCGGATTATTTCATGTATTTAAGACAACCATTTGTTACAGCCAAATTAAACGTTGGTTATTCATATCCAAATATTTAGAAACAGAAAATGTCGTTAACTAACACTTTAATTTTTAATCAAGCTCTATCGGTACAAAATCAGATATTGTAAAACTGGTCTCAAGATAAATAAAGGAATAATGAGTCATGGATAGAGACCGGAAAAATTCGCGAGTTCAATGACCTGCAGTCTTATGTGCAAATAGGCCGACATCAACTTTATTAAATATAAATGTTTAACGATATGCATTGTTTGAAAACAAATTGTTTAGCTGGCATAATTGTCACATGTGTGGTTGGTATAACTGTCACTAGGTGGCGCCATTGTAAAATGGCGTCCTGTAGCATAACTGTGTCTTTCTTGCTGTATCATTGTTATGGTGTATGAATTTATACTATAAATCTCAAGTTTTTATTCAGAAGAAATCCATAAACCTCAATAGGTTATGGGCCCAGGAAGCTCTGGAACTTAGAGAAGAGAAGAAAACAGCAAATAAAACGTTATTTTTATTGTCAGAAGAATAGCGCGCCGGTAACCTCAAAAATGCAAACATCACAATCTTTGAATGTGGAAAAATTTGATGCAAATAATTTTCGATAATGGAAATTCTAAATAAAATGCGCATTGAAAGCAAATGGGGTCAATATTTCCATACCTAAACCGGAAACTAACCCAAGTGAGTGGTTANTAATGGAAATTCCAAATAAAATGCGCATTGAAAGCAAATGGGGTCAATATTTCCATACCTAAACCGGAAACTAACCCAAGTGAGTGGTTAAAACATGATGGCATGGCAATGTTCATTATAACTTCTTCAATGTATCTCAAGCCAATTACACTGATAGAAAACTGTGAAACTGCTCATGAAATAATGTCCAATCTAGAATCAGTATACGAACAGAAGAGTGAATTGAATAAAATGCTGATTCACTAAGTGTTTTACCAGAATAAAATGTGTTTAAATGACAGTGTAGCACAACACATCTCGAAGGTAGAAAACCTGGCTCAACAGCTAAGAGATAATGGTGAAAGTGTCAGCGAATTGGCCATCATTACAAAAATACTAGGAACTTTGCCTGGCAGAACAGATCGTTGCGTCAAGCATGGATGTCATTGGATCCTAAACAGCAGACCCTCATTAATTTAACTGCACGTTTGTTGGATGAAGAAGCTAGTATAGCATGTGAGGAAGAACAAGAAACTGCCCTTCTTGTAGCAAATACAAAACAAAAGAAACACAATGCAAATGGTAGTAGCTCAAATCAAAACAAAACTTCTAAACATCGTTTTGAATGTTATGATTGTGGGAAACGTGGGCATTTTGCTAAATAATGTCGTGCTCCGAAGAAATAAACCAGGAAATCATCAACAGATGAGAAAATGTTGGCGTTTAATGTAGAAACCAACTTGAGTGATGTTGAAGAGAATGCCTGGATTTCGGACAGCGGTGCATCTGCGCACATTACATCCAGAAAATACTATTTTGAAGAACTTGTGCAGTGCAACCAAAAGTCATTGTCATTAGGAAACAAACAGTATGTTGAAGTGTGCGGTATTGAAAATGTTATGATTCGCAGATGGGTTGATGAACAGTGGGAGTGCAGCATAATAAAAGGAGTTTTGTATGTTCCCATTTTAAGAAGAAACATATTTTCTGAAGGAGTGATCGGTCGAAAAGGGTACACTATTATCAAGAAATACCCAAATGCTTTAATATACAAAGAGCATTAAGTGGTAATGAATGCAATAATCACAGAAAACAACTTATATGAACTAAAAATTGAAACAGTGGTTCCAGACACTTGCAATGTGGTTCAAAGCAATCAAAGTGACATTAAAAAGTGGCACTAGAGACTAGGGCATATCAACCTTAAACAAATAAAAAAATATGAGTGATATTTGTGTTGTTGAAGGTTTAAAAATTGATGACAATCAAAGTAATTTTGTTTGCGAAGCATGTGCATATGGAAAACAGTGTCGTTTTCCATCTCACAAATCAGTGCGAGGAGAACTACAGCCAGGTGACTTAGTATACAGCGATGTCTGCGGGCCTATGAGTCTCACATCAGTTCAAGGTCTGAGGTATTTTGTATTGTTCAAAGATGCTGCTACAAGTTACAGGCATGTATATTTTATGAGACACAAAAGTGATATATTGGAATTTTTCAAGAAATATAATGCCATGGTCAGAAACAAGTATACCCACAATGTAAAGGTCCTTCATACAGACAATGGAAGAGAATATATAAACAAAGCTTTCAAGGACTATATGGATAAAGAAGGCATAATTCAGGAGTGTACAGCTCCATACACCCCTGAACAAAACGGACGGGCTGAGAGAGAGCTACGCACTATTGTGGAGAGTGCTCGCTCTATGCTGTATGCAAGAGATGTTCCATTGAATTTGTGGGCTGAGGCTGTGAACTGTGCATATTATGTATTGAATAGAACCTCCTCAAGCCAGACCCCTAACATGACACCTTATGAGTTCTGGAATGGAATAAAACCTCAGTTTGGTGATGTGAAAGTGTTTGGTAGTGCTGGGTATGTTCCTGACCAGTTAAGAACAAAATTAGATAAGAAGAGTGAGAAAATGATACTGGTTGGTTATGATAATACTAATTACAGAATCTATGATATAAATACAACACAAGTAAAAGTATTGAGAAATATCATTTTTGATGAAGATCAAGTTCCAGAGATTAGAAGGAATATAGCCCAAATATATCCGAAGTGAGAAAAGAAGATGTCACACTGATAGAAAGTCCATCAACAGAGAATGAAGAGAACATGCACAGTTGTAACAGTGATGATCTTCCCTATGAGCCATCTCAAGAAATTGAGGATATGGAAATTTCTCATAATTTAAGACAGCGAAGAAACAGAAATTTTGAGGCAAATCGTATTGGGTTCTCGTTGCCACAAACATATGAAGAAGCAATGAGATGTTCACACAAGGAGGGATGGTTCAAGGCCAAACAAGAAGAGCTGATGGTGCTAGAAGAAAATGAAACTTGGTCTACAGTTGAAAATTTAGGTCAGAGAACACTTACTCTTAATTGGGTTTTTGCTATTAAGAAGGACGAGAATGGCCAGGTCATACGTTATAAAGCTCGTCTGTGTGCACGTGATTTTAGTCAAGTAAAAGGGGTTGACTATCAAGAGACATTCTCTCCAACTACCAAGTATGTTTCAATAAGAATTATTCTTCCTATGGCAGCAAAGTATAATTTCGAAATGAGGCAATTTGATGTAAAAACCGCATTTATTAATGGTTATCTTGAAGAGGAGATATATATATATATATATATATATATATATATATATATATATATATATACATATATACCAAAATGTGTGCAATTAAATAGTAATTATATTTTGAAATTAAATAAGTCACTGTATGGATTAAAACAGGCATCTAGGTGTTGGAACAAAAGGTTAAGTGATTTTTTAAAGAAATATGGTTTTATACAATCTCTGGCTGAAAACTGTTTATATATAGGAATATTTGAAGGTGTTAGAGTGTTCTTAATCATTTATGTTGATGGTGAACTGGTATTATCTGAGAGTAAACAAGTTATTAAAGATGTAATTGATTATTTAAAACAAGAATTTAAAATTAAAGAGTTAAATTTAACATATTTTGTTGGCATGGAAATAGAGAGATTAAATAATTGTATATGTATATGTCAAAGTAATTACATCAAGCAAGTAATTAAAAAGTGTTTTATGCATAATGCGAACCCTGTAAGTACTCCAGAAGACAAAAATGTTATTATCATAAAGAATGTAGATGAAAAAGTTCCAAATTTTCTATACAGAGAAGCTATCAGGTCATTGTTATTTTTTTGTTTAATTTCAAGGCCTGATATATCATTTGCTGCGAATGTTTTAAGCAGATATGTTAATACCCTAGTCAACAGCATATAAATGCTGTTAATAGTGTAATAAGGTACTTAATTGATACTAAAAATTATTGTATTAAATATGGAGAAAGCAGTGATCACATAGGATATTCAGATTCAGAGTTTGCAGGGGATTTTGGCCCGTAGGCCTACTACAGGTTACATTTTTCAAACGAATTGAGGACCAATCACTTGGTGCAGTAAAAAAAAAAGACCATTGCTCTCTCAACTACTGAAGCAGAATTTGTAGTTGCCTGTGAAGCGGCAAAAGAAATACTGTGGTTGAAACAATTATTTTCGGAGTTAGGTGAGAATTATAAATGTATTACACTATGTGTTGATAATCAGAGTGTTATAAAACTAATTAGCAACCCTGATTATCATAAGATAACAAAGCATATGGATGTCAAATATAATTTTGCAAGGGAAAAGGTGGAGCTGGGCTTAATAAAAATCGAGTATGTCTCAAGTAAAAATCAATTGGCAGACATGTTAACTAAGGCCTTGCCCACTCAATCTTTTGCAAATCTGAGAAATCATTTTTTGTATTGCAAGTAATTTTTTTTAAACTAGTAATGATAAATTTTAGTGGGAGTATTAAATATGAAAGTTTGACATTTTGCATTGTTAGAAAACAAATTGTTTAGTTGGCATAATTGTCACATGTGTGGTTGATATAACTGTCACTAGGCGGCGCTATTGTAAAATGACGTTTTGTAGTATAACTGTGTCTTTTTTGCAGTATCATTGTAATGGCGTGGTGTATAATACATTTATACTAGAAATCTCAAGTTTTTATTCAGAAGAAACCCATAAACCTCAATAAATTTTACATTGGCTGTCTACTGTCACAGTGGTAGGCGATGATTGGGCCAGCATTCTTCAGGAAGTGTCAAATATCGCGTAGGTCAATTGATACATTTATATAAACGCATATGTTTTGAATTCTAGCTTGTCCTTAAATGAATCTGCGAATTCTTCAGGAAATACGTCTCGTAGTGTGCGTAATAAGAGGCCCCCATAATGGAAAAAAAGTTGTTGGAAATAGGGTTGTTTAGTATAGCAAGTGTCGTAAATATGACCTTCGACAAAAAAACAAAATTGAAACTTCAGGTAAGTGACGGATTGCGTTAATGTCGACTCCAGTTGGTAAAATTTAGAGCTGGTATTAAAAGGGCTTGACTTACAAATTACTCAGGCTCGTAGTATAAGAAAAGTAAAAGTTGCAAATTTCATTGAGTAATCCGTCCTTTTAATAAATGGAAACGGGGCCTTAAGAGAAGCTACGCAGTATAAATGTTAGGAGAAACGGGAGCATTCGAGTGACCATCGCATCGTGCTCATCGCCTGCGACAAGCTCATTACTTATACGCCAGAATGTGGATTTGCACCCTCAGCGGAACACACTGCGTCACCGAACGTTATGTTTAATTTGCAGCTTTTAATCACTAATATTCCTTATTTCAATAACACGGCTTCACCTCTTTTGCAGAAATTCTTCATTTTCGCGTCATAATTTCTGACTCGTAGTAGTTACTAACAATGAACGATTATATTTGCTTAATGCTCGGGTTCACCTGTTATGCAAAGGTTCGTTGTTTGTGTGCCATAGTTGTGTAATATTTTTTTACGTAATATTAATTATGTGTTATCTGCTTGTTGTAAAAAGTCAGGAACGTTTTTGTATTTTATCAACTAGTGCCTGCCTTATTGAAAGTAGGGATTAAAACACAGTGAAAATTAGATACAAAAGTATTAAACAACTAGTAAACTGTAAAATGTGTACAATCATGAGCAAGTATCAGTAATTACCACAACACCTTTCTATTTCTGTCATCAGATTATTTTATGGAAATAATTACGGTTACTACAATTGTTTCGACTTAATCTCCATAACACCGTAGCAAAATTGGGATCTCAAAGACGGATTATTAATCCGCACGTCACATTTAACTGTACACATTATGCTCACACTCAGTTTTCAGTCTAAAATTATTTATTCGGTACTTGTAATAGGATTGGTCTTAGTGCTTCTGGTCTAAATTCAAATATGGGTACCGCCCTTACGATTCACTTTAGACCATAGGTCGTATATGTTTTTTTCACTTTATTTTTTTCTTGATTAACCTACAGACGAAGTTTGCTTGTATAATGTAGATACGTTCTGTATATGCAGAAAATAGATCATTGTAAACGTTTCAAGATGACGTACACACATTAAATTTATATCCTACCTCAAGTCGATGTTTTCTCTTAAGACATCCACAATAAATAATGTGGAGGAATCTGAAGTATCAAAATGCCCCGTCTCGCAAAAGGAACAGACGAAGTGCGTGGGAAAATAGTTCATGTGATCGCAGGTACGTGTCACCTATTATTAAAAACTCTCCAGACATGGATATGGTTCTGTTTATCCGTCAGATAATATAAACGTATATCCCTCATTAATTATTTTGCACTTGTGCCTTTATCGCAGGTAAATTCTGTATCAGCGCGTATGTTTCATGGATTATGTCTTAAAGATTGCTTCAAATGGTACAGCATAGATAAACACCGCAGAAACTGGAGTGTTTCAATCCTCGCGTATCTAAAATCGGATAAAATTTCATTGAGTTTATAAAATCCTGAAGATTCAGCCTAAAAAGGGGAATATCAAGGGTTGTTAAAAATGTTCGAACGATCTAGCCAACACAACTGAAATAAACGTTGATAGTCATTTCAGCAAAATTCATTAGAGCGTAGTTTTCTCTCCGTTTGTCTTTAGTAACTTTCAGTCTCCAGGAGATGAGTTAATCCACTTTACGAAAATTGCAGCCAATGAATTGAAAATGCTCAGTTAGACATAAGAATATTTGTCAGCGTGTCAAATAGATGTATCGTGAATACCTCAAAATTCCTAGAATAACAAAAATTAATTTATTTCAATACACTTTACAAATTCTTGGAATAATTAACTAAGAAAATTTACATTTATGCATATGGACACGCTTTAGTGGTCTACCGAAAAAATTAATCTGAGAGGCCATACTCAATATATGCAATATTTAACACCCGAAAGAACAACGTGTAATAAAGCATATTTTTATTAAATTTTTGGCAAGCGAAACTTAAAATTTCATAAAAATAATTGTTGCTTAAATGCACCAAAAAATGTTAATTATTTTATTTGTGTTGGTTTAGCGTCTGATGATAGATGAATCNTTGTTGGTTTAGCGTCTGATGATAGATGAATCCTTGTTTCGCGCATGTAATTAGATGTGTGGGCTGGTTAATTAAAGGGAAGAAATATTTTATAGTCCCCCTAACAGAATTATATTTCTAGATAAAGTTCTGTATAACCAATTAAGGAGGACAAAGGGAGGGTTTATGGAATGTTAGCACATATTGGAAAAGTAAGTTAACGATAAAAATACAACTATTTCCCTCCCCTGAAAATGGAATGCGAANTTGGCAAGCGAAACTTAAAATTTCATAAAAATAATTGTTGCTTAAATGCACCAAAAAATGTTAATTATTTTATTTGTGTTGGTTTAGCGTCTGATGATAGATGAATCCTTGTTTCGCGCATGTAATTAGATGTGTGGGCTGGTTAATTAAAGGGAAGAAATATTTTATAGTCCCCCTAACAGAATTATATTTCTAGATAAAGTTCTGTATAACCAATTAAGGAGGACAAAGGGAGGGTTTATGAAATGTTAGCACATATTGGAAAAGTAAGTTAACGATAAAAATACAACTATTTCCCTCCCCTGAAAATGGAATGCGAAAATAATTAATAATTGGTGATTGTAGTGTAAGGTGAAGCAATATCAGAGCTTGCCACTTGTTGCTTGTATTTCATGGTAGTTAATGGTAGTTCGCCATTCGTCGCGATTTTATTGGGGATTAAGGCTCTCTCTTAACGGGCGCTTGAACTGCAAAGCAGAGTGTTTGAACTTCACTTTTTGAAGTCCTACTTCTTTTGGCGCGTTGAGGGTAAAATTTTAGTGTGCAACGGAAGTTGCGCGCGCACAGTGTAACAAAATTTGCCAGTGAACGTGGTAGGAGTACGACCCAACACTGAAATACAAATTGTTATATTTACCTAGTAACAGAGCTTAAGATTATTATTTCTCGTACTTAGGTTTTTGAAGTTATACTTATTTTGTCGCGTGTATTTCTTGTCATTTCATCGTTTTCCTACTTACATAAATTATTTTCATCCGTAATAAAATTTTATTTTAGTCACGCCAAAGAAGTATAACTTCTAACGCGCGTACATAAGTACACGCACCCATGTNTATTTTAGTCACGCCAAAGAAGTATAACTTCTAACGCGCGTACATAAGTACACGCACCCATGTTTTTTTTTTTTTACGAAACTATTAAACATGCGTCCAATGTGCTCATCCACGAAGATAGCACACACTTCACACGACGGCTGTCGAGTGTTTTGAAAACGTCACGCACATTAAAAACACCGTTTCAGAGCACTCCAGCTATGGACGGCTTTTTCACAGCGCCGTGTCTCTCAATATGCCCGTCACATACATACGCACCAAGGTGTTTAAAGGCCCTGCTACAGAATTTCCACCAATAAAATGATAGTGCCATTGTCGGAAGTGCCATAGCTACACGCAGCACGACGAGAACACCGCACGCCAGTTCAGAGACTTGCGCTTAGTGGCGAAAGCGCACTTGATGTGCGTGGCAGAGCCGTCCTTATCGCTCTCGTGCATCTCAGCCTGAAACGCCAAAAATAGCTCCAGGCGGGCGGGACCCGTAAATGACCCCGAATCTGAATTACTTCAGTGACTGTTCACAGTCACGCGGAATTTTTCACCAGTTCAGTCACCTCTACAATAATAAGCTTATAGGCTGTTCAGGGTGATCTGATGACTTCGAAATCAACATTTGAAAAATGTCACTTTCCCTACAAGCATATATTTTAACAGGCTCACTGACAGGCATGCACCCAGTAAAGATGGAAATGACACAGGTTAAGTAGTCCCGTGTCTTCACGTTGAATTAAAAGTGCTAGGTAAATATTTTTGAGCACTGAAATTATTTCTGTTTCTTTCTGTTTGTTTTCAATACATACAAGTTTGAGAATCAGCATATTTGTAGGCTATTTATTTTTGTAATAATTTCGCAGTTTCTCTTGACCAACGCATGAATAAAGTGATCACTCCCACGACAATGGTAATTTTACACATCGCTGAAGAATACATCATGTGTAAATAAGTAGTCCTTAAAAGCAGAGCTTTCGAAAGTGCTCACTTTACCGTGAATATCTTATAATCCCCATTCAAGCTTTGTTTGCATGAGGCGGGGGAAAAGCCCGAAAATGTAACTTCAGCAGGGATTCAGGAAATTTCAAAATAACCATGAATGGACTATATTTGTTTATTGACTGCTGCGGAAGAGGAATTAGGACGGTGTTCGATGTTCCTTTGCACATATGTTGCTGGCTTAATCTTCCAGGGCATATCCTGGAAACTGTGATCAAATTGCAAAAGTATCGAGTAGTGGCGCGAAGCCGAGTTTATCGACGAGTTAATAAGCAAAATATCCAGTAGTTTTTATTATTGGCGTCTACATCCGCTTCGTGTCTCTGATTTTTAGCAATGGATGTTTTGAAAAAGAAAACACGTTGACTTCCATTGTTTTAGCCTAGAACATTTGCTTTCAATAGGACAGTTGTTGCGAGCCAAGTTAAGGATTTTTTTCTGCCGTTACAGGAGCGATCAAACTGTGGAAAATGACTCGGAAATTTACACTTAGCTATAGCATCTTGGTTATAAAATTTTTTTCATTCTGTAAACGTCTTTGTAATCAAATATATAAACGTTTCTGTAAAAAAATTTTTTTTAACTATTTATTTATTTTATATTGTCGCTAATTGAAACTATTTGTGAAAACATTTTTGCGCTATTTTTGGAGTAGGCCTATCTCATACCATAACCTTCGTTAAATTTTTAAAACTGTGTCACATATGCAATTTATTTAAATATTAACACAGATGCGTTTTTACACACGTTCATTACAATTTTAGTTGCTATTCTCACGTGCCTTTTTTGCTGGATTGTAATGATAGTCATAATTGTAAATTTAAAATGCAAAACATTTTTTAATACAAAATATTAAACTTCGAGGGACTTGAAAAGGTGGCATGTGAGTATTTTGATACGCTCTGGGGAATACTATGGAAACCGGTAAAAGCGTTCGAACATTTGTCGTCTTATTTCTTACCAACAGCTTATAAAATTGCATAGGTTTTACTTATACACGAGACTCTATACTGGATGCGTATGACGAAGTTTGGACTTGAACTTACACTGAAAACATAAATTTCACGCGAATGCCGTTGACATTTCGATGACAAATGTTACCTAATTAAATTAAAGACAAGATGAAGTCGTTTCCTCAGGACTCCTCCTAAAAAAACTTGATGCATTTATCTTCTGAGATACTACAGCTAAGAAATATTTCAACGTGTGTCCAACGAGACGTGCATAATACTTCGTGTCCGCACCAGACAAAACGCTTCAACGGATCTCCGACGAACATGTCTCCAATCTCCCGTCCTTCTTTCTGCGCCGATAACGAGATGCTATTGAAAATATGCTGCCCTCGGGACTTCTCTTCAGCATTTGCTGTCTCCTTCCTAAGCGCTTCACGTCGGTGACTTTGCTATTTTGGGAATAACGTTTTCTTACAGCTCTATTTAGGTGAATTTAGGTTTCACATTTTGAAGGTGCTAACCAGAAACTGATATTTTCTTATTATAAAAAAACTGTAGTGAAGCCACGTGCATAGGTTTCTCCTCGGTGCTAGTCATACTTCACTCAGTTTCACAAACAAAATATTAACTTAGTTTTTAAAATTCACATTTTTTAATTAACTTATTATATATGTTATCATAGGCAGCTTAAAGAATATTACTCTTGATACTGTAAATATAGCATAGTGTGTTGCAATGGACAAACTACACTCATTGAAATAAAAATTAGCGTAACTTGTAACAATTTTTCAGTTACTGTGAAATTTGGTAAATGAGCATATATAATTGTGATAGCTTTGCGATTAAAGTTTTGCGCATACGCGTAAGCCGTAGTAGGGTGCTGACGCTGTTCTTCTTGAGACGTATACTAACAGTTCTCAAAATAACGAATGAGATGTGACAAGCACGATACTTTTCAGGCGTGAATAATGAGCGATAGGCAACCGGAAAAAGATGTTTGGGACAGCCACACGAATAGCTGACGCAGTTTCAAATAGAGTGGGTGGACAGTGCACTCAATTGCCCGTAAGCTTTTGCAGTCAGATTTTGTTGGGAACAATGGACACGTTCAGGTACTCTTACATGGTAGACTGGTTCTGGATGATCCCGACATACCAAAAAACCTTTTTAACGGCTTCCTTGTAGATAATCCAGTTACATGTAGCAAATTCACTACAGTGCCGTATACATTCCAGAAGTGCCTGCCACAGACTAATCTGTGGTTCAGGAGTCCCTCCCTTATCCTCGTTTTCTATCAAAATCTCAACCTCGTCGTCGTTGTTTGCAGTAACGTCAGCGACAAATCACTCTTTTCTTTGGGAACAAATGATCACTGTGGCAGTGGGGAACAGCAGGTTAGCGCTGCAATCCTTGCCACACTTTACAATGGTATACGTCCCCTGCTACTAGCGTGATGGTTTGAAGAACCAACGCATATGATCGTCATTCTGTAATTACTTTAATACATAGTTAATACATTTAAACACATTTAACAAATTTAATACGTTCAATACATATCTCAGCATTATCTTAAAGTCAACTGTATTAAATTAAAAAAAAAAATTATAAACACGGATATATTATTGGCGCACTGTTTATGTCAGGGTTCTTTTAGTGGGAAATTGTAATTTTTATTCAAATACATAATATGATGGGAACAAAGACCAGAGTGGAGTGGAGTAGGCCTATAGTGGAGAGATTTGGGCAGCTCTTAACTTTGAGATTTTGTGGGGAGGGGGGAAACGGGAAATCCCCGAGAAAACCCGCCGACCAGCTGCATCGTCCGGCACGATCCCCAGATTCCCACATGCAAAAATCCGGGAGCGATCCCGCTGGTAATCTAACCCAGCTCGCCTAGGTGGGAGGCGAGTAGTCTATTCACTACACCACCGCGGCCCCAAAAGAAAGTTGGAATTACGTGACTATGTAAATGGGTGAGGGATGGGAAAGAACTTTTAATCCATCCACATCAGTAATACCATTTCTATAACACGCATGCATTCATACCTTGTCCACAGATATTCGCGTCCTTGAAAATAATATTGAAACAGACAATTTGTTACTTGCTTGACAAAATTCAAATTTTGGAGGTAGTTGTAATCTTATTGTAGAATTTGGAAGTGTATGTTTGAAGTATTAACCCTTTCAGTCCCGAATTAATTTCCGAGCTCAAGTGTTGCAATCGCTTAATTTTATGGTGTGCACTGCACTTGTTTCAAGTGTGCTTCTCGCATCCAGTGAACAACGCTCAGCGTGTAAGTTAATGTCAACACTATAGCCACTCACAAATGAGAGGTGCAGAAACTTCAGCAAATCAGATCTTTCACAAGGAAGATGCTCAAGACACCGGCCACTGATTCCTTGAGTACAGTGCTGGCCATATGTATCCTTCACCTGCAACATGCCCTCGATAGTAGACATGGGTAGTTAAATGGTTAATAGGTTAAGTAAAATTAAACTATGGCATTTATATTTATTTGCAAACATTTGTACTCTAAATTATGTGCATAATGAGTTCCATAGGTCTTTCTGATTCTAAATAAGTGGAAAACTACTTCATCTAACTGTTGATATTTATACCCCAAGAATGATATTTTTCTTGGAAAAAAGTTACTGAAACCAATTGTGTCACCATCTTTAAGAATTTATTTATTCCTATAGAAATAAAATTTGTATTCTTAAATAAACATCCATATGAATTGTGTATTCGCCAACCACCTTTAAACTACAATTTCTATGCTAATACCTACTTTTTTTATTTAAAAATATTTTAAGTGCAAGGACAACTGAAATATTGTCAAATTTAAAGTTACCTGTCTTAATATGGTGTAAAGGGACCCTGTAAGAAAGGCACTGGCAACGATCTGTAGCTACTTTTAGAGTGCGATACGCCTAAAAATTAATTAATTAATTTTTTTTCGGAGGATTTTACTTTTTACTTCTAGTGTTAAAACCTTGTGCGAGTGTAAAGGGATTTCAAATGAGAAAACTTATGTAAAACATAATAACCTTGCATGTTTGGTTGGTTTTTCTAGTAGGTATCGTGTATATTAAAGCAGTTGTGTATCTCACTTCTTCATAAGTTATGTCTTGGTAATTAAAATGAAACTAATTTTACCAGTCACGTCTTATAAGATGCTTTTAGATAACTCTACAGATAAAGATGAAGTATATTAAAATTTTCATTACGGATAGTGGCCAGCCGAGCTACAGTAATACTGAACTCTTTTTGAAAACTCTTTTTATGTCCGAGACTTCCAAGATACCCCCCACGCTTGCCACTCGCCATTGACGCACAGGTCAAAGTTATTGCTTCCAAACAAGAAAGTCGAATTTCCGTCTGAAGTTTTCGAATGCACCGAGTTTCATTTCATATTTCTCGTCTCAAGTAAACATTTTCTACATTCGTGCAGTAAGTTTTCAGCTGTTCAATTACAGAGGGTTTCTCTAAATGAAGTTGTAAGATGTGTCGGGCAGGTAGGTAGGTCGGGCTTTACTTCTCGTCGACGTGGGGTCATAAAATATTGAGAAAATTTCTCAGGGAAGCAGGAACATTAGTATAATTGGCCATGGCCTGTATTAGTATCCCAGCCTCCGTCTTGGTGATATCAGAAAACCGTGGGATACTGTATTTATGACGGACTGGCCGGTAGTCAAACGTGAGTGCTAGTTCAATGAGTTATCACTGCACCAGCTCATTTCCTAACATGTATCACATTTTTGCTAACATTGTCTCGACGTGTTTGCTGTTAAAAATTTGCTACCAGTAAAAATTTTACCGTGTGATATTAACACGTTAGTAGTTTAGTTCTCATTCGTACAATGTAGGACGATATTAGCATCTAACATTTCAATCGCATTTCTTTCTAAAATAAACTTGATAGTAAAAAACCTGAACTATAATGTTAATTATTTCCGTATATAGTCTATTCACTGTTAATTGAGCACTTTTGGAATCAACCTTTGAGAAATGTCACTCCCCTTGCCTGCAGATATTTTAGCTGGCACACTAACTAGCAAGTGGCCAGTAAAGTTAGAAACTACGGAGGGAAACGAGTTATATGCCTTAATGTTGAATTTAAAGTGTTTTGTAAACATGTGTGAATACTTAAATTATTTATTTTCTTTCTTATTTTTTTGGTGAATATATATGTAGGAATTAGCAAATTTGTAAAATATTCACTTTTCTAATAATTTTACAGTTTCGCTTGACCGACAGGCGAATAAAGTGACGAGGGCAAAGGCAATGTTAATTTTACACATGGCGTAAGAATTCGCAATGTGCACACAAGCAGATATTAAAGTGGGGCTTTCAAAAGTGCTCAGTTTGCCGTGGGAATAGTATATAAACGGGAAGTTTGACGTAAATGTACAGTTAATATAAGGAAACTCGCTCTGTAATGACAGGCAATGGAAACGGACTTCGTAGATACACACTGAGAAAAAGGTTTGTTCCAGCCAACAAAACACCTGTTTGTATAGGGTCAAAAATACATTTTGTTGCCCCAACAAAATATTTTGTTGAGTAAACAAAACTTGAAAAGCGACAAAATTAATTTCGCTCGTTAAACAAAATGCACGCTTGCATAAACGGGCCAATATAAATTAGATCGTTAACAAAATATTTGGTCGAATCAACCGTATGTTTCTGTTTGGCCACACTTTATATTTCATTCGTTCGAAAATACAGCTGAAGAGTTTTTTTTTGTGACAATTAGGGTAGTAACAGTGTTTGTTAGCATTTATTGATTCTGAATAACGTTATTGACATCTTAATAAAACAAGTTCAACAGGAAACTAAAAAGCAAACCTGTCAAACTTGAAATATTTATTTACGCACGTTGTCCGGTATTTGAAATGTATTGTCAGACGCAAACGATCTACGTTCGAATCTCGGTCGAACTTCGAACTTTTATTCATACCAACCGAAACTATTTAATATACCTAGAGCCAAAGAAATCTTTAGTTGCACCAACCAAATCTTAGATTGGGGCAACCAAATGAGAACCACAAAATAATTTGGTTTCAACAACAAAATATTTTACTGTCCCTGTAAAAACAATTTAAAAAAAAAGTCTTTCTCTCAGTGCAAAATTCAAAAACTCTCCGAACTTTTTACAGCCGAGGCTATACGGAGAAGCCTTCACTGCTACAACCACAAAATCATCGTACTCGCATGAGTTTCGGATATTCTTGCCGCTTCAACCTACTTCCCGAAACATCTGAAAATAGCGCAAACCACCTGTAACTATTAGCAACACTTCATGCACTCAAACATGACTGACGTTACGTGCCTTGATTACAGCAACTAATGGTCATACTTCAAATTTAACAGGAGCTCGACGATCTAGATGTAAGTCACGATTCCACATGTTGTTCTCCCAGAACAAAATATTCTTACTTTTTTTTTTACAATTTCTTTTTATACGCAGTAAAACAACAGCATGCTGAAAATAAAAAATTATTTTTCGTTATCCCTTTTGATAAACAGAAATTACAGCATAAAATAACTACTAAATTTACGGATAGGTTATATGAATTAACGTAAAGTTCTGTTAAATTGAATGAAATTCCGTCATTGAAGAAAACCTAATATCCGCGATTTAAAGATTTTGGAATAATTTTTTGCTAGTCCTTTTACGCGATTTCACGTAAATGTTTCCAATAGTGAAAACATGATGAAAAAATACCTTCTGTCATTAATAAAGCTGTCCTGATATACTTCCAGATGAAGTACTCGTATGTTGCATGCGCTGATGAATTATTTACGTTACTTCAAACGTAGTGCAAATGATTTGTCCGCGATCTGGTTCGCTGAAAATTCCGAGTTCCTGATTGCTATTTCATGGCTCCGATTTCAAACGAAGTAATAAAGTAGCTCGAGTTTCCCCGCAATCCTTCCTGCTTTCAGCCACTTGAGATTATTAAGCGAGACATGCTTGAAAGTACAAACAACATTAAAATCCAGCGGTGGCAATTGCATCCCTCTTAAGGATGGCTTGAAATGAAACGGCATATTAAATGTACGCTTATGCTCAAAGATATTATACAACCAGGTGGAGATGCGTCCTCGAGTTTTTGCAGACTATGTTTATTGCGAATTTCATATATGTATGCATGTACCTGCAGCCTTTACTTTTAAAGCGGAAGCTCTGAGACTTACTACCAAAATATTTCTACGTGATTTCGCAATAATATCACCTATTTTTATGTTGTATCATTTTGTGAAAATTTTAAGAACGCGTCCCATTATAAATTATACCTACGGGAAGATCAATCAACTTCCGTGCACAGGCACGGCGTATTTATTTAATGCTAGGTGCATGTGCCAACATTCTTTGAAAACTTAACACGGTAAAACAAACACGATACTCCTCCTCACTAAACCTTCAGTAGTTGCCACCAGCGGCGAAATTTCCAGAAATGGTGACTGAAATGACGATTTCACCTATTTTGTGAATTCCTGTAAAAAAAAACTTTTTATCTTTGCGACTACATGGGCTACTTTTGTGTCGAATAATATAATTTTAAAGGCTGTTCACATTAAACCGAGCACTTTTGAAAGTCCTGTTTAGGATATTCTTCTCTGTTTATTCTGTATCCTTCCACCATGCGTAAGTTTAACATCGTCATGAGCCTCATCACTTTATTTGCGCGCCATTCAAAATGAAACCGTAAAATTGTTAAGAACACCAAAATGTTTTACTCAGATGCAGAGTCGTACTCAAATGTATATAAAATAAGAAGTACTCACTTTAGTGGCCATAAATTAAAACAGTGCACAAATACAAATTAAGCCTTAGAACTATTTGTATTAGTTTACTGCCAACTCAATCTGAAGCCTGGGTGCCAGTGTTAAGTTTAATTCTACTCAGGTTAGGAACAAATCGAGTTTTCTTATGGGAGAGTTTGGCATAGGGAAAATTTCCGCCGCTAGGTGCACAGTGTTCCAAAGAGGTGACTTTTAATAAAAATTTTGAGCTACGTGAATAATAAAAGAGAAGGATCTCACTTAGATAAGTAGTTATTTTATATTTGATTTATGATTATTTCGATTATTTGGTTTTTAACGTAGAAAATAGAAACAATCCGGTACACATGAGACACTACCGCTTACCTAGTGGCGAAAATTTTTGGTTGACAAACTAAAAGCATTGAGCTTCCAAACGTGAATAGAATAAACCTTGCCAGTGTTTAGTGTAGCATATGTGTAGACCTGAACAACGATTTATTTCGAAGGTTTATCTCAAAATTGCTTACATTACCGTGTACAGCCTTTACAAACTGTAGCTTTGCGAATAATAAAAATTGTGTATTACAAGACCACATCGGTTCTAGGTGCATATTTTTTTTATTGTGTTGGTAAAATTTCTAATTCTACCTTTTTTGAGGTTAGTGAAGCTCCGTTGACACCTTATACAGTCGTACCACAGAATAGAAACGAATATAGAAACGAAGTCGATTGACGGCACCTCTGAAGTGAACGTACTTGGTTGCTGATTGTTTGGCGTGTTGCTCTAGAAAGAACAATCAATGTCTATGATTGGCTGTGCCGTTTTTCGTGAAGTTTTTTATTTATGCTAGCGTCCGGCATGTCGATTCCCTGTCACTAATTGACTAGGATGTCAGGTATTTTTATTTCAAAGCAAACGGCCAAAGATTTTACTTTACTTTTTTTTTTTTTTACTTTTTTTCCGCATACAGTATTTAGATAGTCTGTGGTACCGCAGGCATACCAACAAATTCGGACAGAGGCCTCCACGTTAGCACTTCATAATGTGCTATGATTCCTTCACGGAAATTACGAGTTTTGTGAAATTTTCCTTTAGTACAGATAGTGTCCAAATAGGGGTATAAAAAGGCCGTCAAATACCTTTTGCTGTAACCAACAATTTCTGAATACGCAAATAAAATTCTAGAATTGCATGTTTTAATACACACTGTTTCTAAAAGTTTTGAAGTTCTTGTGTTCCTTAGTATTCCAAGAAAAGTTTAGTTCTGTGGTTTCCATGGCTACATGTTTGCGAATTTAGGATGTGATATCTTTCGCATTTCAATACTTAAATATGCTTATATTCTAAGGACGAATATTACCGTTTATAAATTCTGCGTTAGTTTCATATTGTTATAGGCTGTTCACGGTAAACTGAGCTTTTTTGAAAGCCCTGCTTAAGATCTACTTGTATGCACTTTGTGTATTCTTCCACCATATCTACAATAAACATTACCTGACCTCTTTGTTCATGCGTCGGTCAAGAGAAATTGAGAAATTGTTATAAAAGTAAATGTTTTACGAATTTACTGATTCTTACACTTATATGCATTAAAAAACCCCCAAAAACAAAATAAATAATTTTAGTATGCACATATGTTTACCTAACACTTAGAATTCAACGTTATGACACGGCACTACTTCTCCTCCGTTGTTTCCAACTTTACTGGGCTCGCGCCAGTCAGTGTCCCAATTAAAAGACGTGCAGGTACGAGCAGCGNACACTTATATGCATTAAAAAACCCCCAAAAACAAAATAAATAATTTTAGTATGCACATATGTTTACCTAACACTTATAATTCAACGTTATGACACGGCACTACTTCTCCTCCGTTGTTTCCAACTTTACTGGGCTCGCGCCAGTCAGTGTCCCAATTAAAAGACGTGCAGGTACGAGCAGTGACATTTTTCAAGTGTTGTTTTCAAAAGTGCTCACTTCACCGTGAACAGCCTTTGCAGAATTTTACTCTCGAAGAATAGTTTTTTGTAACGTATAATTGCTTACTTTTCAAAATTACGTATGAAAACGACTACAGCATTTAATTTTCGTTTGGTATAACAAAGTCCACGTAGTATTTACAGCGCGCGCAAGGTTTTGAACTCTGCAGAGATATCAAGCAATCCAAAGCGGCCTCGATGGCAGTGCGAGTTATGACGTCGATGTGCACGCGATTCACGGAGGGTCCAAACTGGCGTGTGTATTAAATGGGGTGTACGTTGTCGATGAGTGTTTCAGCTTTCCTTATCCACTGGCTTAGCGCAAGGATTTGTTTTGAAACACCCCAGTAATGCTGGTGTTTTTCCAAGTTAGTGAAAACGAGATTCCGAAGGGAAAAACCCCTCACTACCACTAAAAAAATAACAGGAAAATTCATAGCTAAAGGATTACTTTTTAAGCATTTTTATAGGCATAGGAGCGCAGAGGTACGCGATATTACGACGCAGTACACGGTTGTCTACACGTTATAGTGCAGTCTTTTATTCCGACATCAGGAAACTAATATAATGAACACACGAACCATAACTATGTGCTCTGCCTTAGCTATGAAGACCGATTTTTGACAGTTGGGCGCAGGCAGTACACGTTATTTTCTGAATAGAACAGGGTTCGTCAAGACCATTTCTGAGTCTAATTTGACAAACCACACACAGACAGACAAACTTCCGTGTGTCAGAACAGCGCAGGTGTCAGGATGTACGCTCAGAACAAATACACTGGTGCCACCTTAGAACTGTGCAAAAGTAGAGTGGATTGAAGAGATTTGAGCGGTTTTTTTACATCGATGAAGAAGAAGCGGAGTGAGTATTGGGGCAGCGTCGGAGTGAAAGGGCGGGTAAAAACGGGAGACCCCCGGGAAAACCAACCGGCCAGCAGCATCGTCCGGCATGATTCCCACATGCGAAAATGCGGAAGCGATCCCGCCATTTAAGCACTAATAAATGTCCATTTTATTTTTAGTGTTGGCAACGTAACTGTGACCTGAGAAAATATTGACTCAACAGGGCTTGTATTGAGTCGCCTCAGGAAAGTCAGCCGTCTTCTCAAAGCTTCGGACTCCCCTCATCTCATTACGTCGAGCCTGCCTGAACGGCTGGGACAACGTGCTGAAATCACTTATTTTCCCAACGCAAATTCAGGGCAAATTTATGGGCACGTCAGCGCGTTTCTTGTGCGTGCGTAGACCCCGTCGTGACGTAGACGTCCTCCGGCATAACCGAGGAAGCCCCCTCCCCAGCAAGCAACTTGTCGCCTGAATATCTCCAGCGTTCCTCGCCAACTTCAAAGGAGACTTGGAAGGGAAGCTAGAACGCACTTCACGACGCGAGCCACTCGTCTTTGCTGACGCAGCAGCCCGTCTCAGCACGTAGGAATAAACGTGGACTCTCTCTCTCTCTCTCTATTCCTCTCTGACCTCCTTCAAAACTCACAATGCCTTTATTTCTCCTTGTTATTCCCCCTAAACCCCCTTCCCATTCCGCCCTTAACTGTCATCACTTGGGCTTCGGGCTCGCAGCATAAGGCCAACTCTTTATCCAGCGTCGCTAAGGCGTTCACTTTAAGTCGCGAAGTTCCAAGTTCCAGTTCAGCGTAACATTAGACATAAACGTAACGCACGACTGAGTTAGTTTAGTACGAAAGTACCAACATAAGAAGAACATTATTGCAACTGTTGATATGAATTACGGCGGAAATTTTTGTTAACGAAAACAGGTATAAAAATAACGAATTCTCAGTACAGAAATAAAATATATATGGCAGCAGTAATACTAAAAACATAACACGCAGAGATGAAATAGAAATAAACAAAAATATACCGAAGCTCTAACAACAATGGTTAGAAACACTTGATTGTAAGAGACACAATATATTATAAACCTGCTGCACGTAAATACGCGAACGCGCTGCTCAGAAAAGCAGCTGACTCCGAACTTTTCCTGTTCAAAGGCCTGTTGCAACTGCAAAAAGAAATCAATTCGCTCACACGCAGTCGCACATATTCAAATGCGCACGACTGGGTTCTAATGTCGCTTTGTTCCTTTCATTGAGGAAATATATAGGCACGTTTCAAAAGGGTGTCGTTACAAATCATCTTATGTCCATGTTGTCTATGGTATCTAGTCTCTTATTCATTCAGAAGTACTGATAATTCAAAAGTACTGATGGTGGAGTAATTTGTGGGTTGTTTTTTACCTACTATAGTTTAGTAAGTATGTGTATTGTTCCGCGCCTACTGCCGCACGGGGAGCGGACTCGGCTCTGGTGAAGAGGGGGGGGGCCCACTTCGATCCTCCCCTCTCCACAGGCAGACCTGTTCGCCGACCCGTCTCCGGATGGCCAGGAATGATTGACAGCTGACCTGACTGGCGTAATGGTCCCTCCTCCACACCCTCCCTTGCGTGGAAGCCGGCAACTTTATAAGATGCGCAAGAATATTCTAGGAACTAGGACCCTCGGCGTAACGCGGAATTTATAGAAGTTTCTGGGCCCCAGGGTCGGTCGCAGGGTTGGCAGTCTGTTGGTAGAAGTCTTCTGCTGAGTGCGGTAACCGGAGGAAGTCGAGTGCGGCCAGGGACATCGGGGAAGAGGTGAAGGACGGACCAAGACGGGAGATTGTGAGACGACGGCGGACGAGGTGTTTCTGGTGTGAATGGACGAGAGGGCGTGAAACCCGACGAGTGAAAGCTACTGTGCATGTGGGCACCGCTCGGAGAACTCTAGAACATTACGGACTTGTGGGATCTGAACTAAACTGAGGTGGGACTATATGAACATGTGATACGGACTTTATTGTAAATATTGGAACTGTCGAAAATTGAAATATAATTTATAAAATAATTCGTTAGTTTTTGATACACTGTCTACTATAACTGATTTTAGTAATTTAATTACACTATTTTTTTAATTAATTTTAGGTACTACTGATTGAATTTATTAATTTTAAATAACACGATATATTAATTTATTGTGAGATATTGAAACGAAATTATTTTCGTTGTAATTATGTTTAGTAAATTAGGAAATTCTAATTAGCTCTTTTATTTAATTAAGACCTCCATCCCTTAACTAACCTGGTTTATAGCCCAATGATCTTGAGAAAATTATAACAGCATTATGTAATGTATTCGTGGTCTTTATGCTCCGCTTTCCTTTCGAGAAAATTTTGCGCACAGAACTGTTTATAACAATAATTTTATTTTATTTATTTTATTAACGCTTTGTTTACTGTCGTATGAGTAGAACTTTTAGTCTCAGAGAACAAGTTTCAAAAAACTTTCAAAAAACCATTTGAACCGTTTGAAAATTCAAATAATCATTTGTAATACATTTATAAATAAAAATTATGTAATAACGAACAAAATACTCTACTGATGTGTTTTAGTGAAAGTTTTGTTCATGGCCTAACGCAAATTTATATTAAATTAATTAAATTAATCATTGTCTAAAAGATCCACGGTATTTCGTATTGTTTCATTTGTATGTAAACGGCGTTTTATTATGCAAATTATGAAGAAAAAATAATATTCTAACATTGACATATTTGCTATTAAAACTTATTTACGAAAAAAAAATCGTACACCTAAAATTAATCAATTTAAATAGAGCTGTGTTTCACGCAATAGTGTATTGGCGAGCAGTGAACAGGAAAAGGAAAAAAGTTGATCTTTACAGTTACATGTAGAATGAATGACTGGTGTGATGAACGTTTTGGGAAAAAAAGTATTACATATTTTCTTACAATAGAAAGATTTTTTTTCCCACTGAAATTATTGCTTCATCACTCGAAAATATGATTGGATGTTATTTTCCAAAATGCAAAACATTTTCTAAAGTCGCGGCGCTCACACCTACTTTCTGTGTTTGCTTTAAAAAAACGTCATCGTGTCATACATTCATAACTTTGTCCTAATGTTGAACATTAATTGTCAACAGATAATAAGAGCTTTTTATAAAAAATTCGATTCACTTCGCTCACTCTCAAATACTTTATATTGGATGTTAAATATTCAGTGACTTACACTGTTCCCAACTTTAATCATAAATTTAAAATAACTCTAAAATAAGATGTTTTTCGTCTTCATATTACAATATCGGTAACCTGTAAACATCTAATTTACTTTTAGTAGTTATAAACCACTGGCTTTAAGCCAGCATAAATCACTGGCAAACCTGTGAAACGAGTTCGCTAGGGTAGGGTAGTGGTTCAGGTTTTGGTGGATGTAGTTTTATTTTCAGAGATTCCTTTCAGTTCCTTTAGTGTCAAATCAAAAGTGTGCGTAAAATATGTATCAACTAAACTATTCCGTTTATCACTTCAAAACCTCATTGTTTTTTTAATCAAATGTTTTCAAACGTTAGTAGAAGTTAGTTTTTGAATAATGCATTTGAATTACGTTCTTTTTTATGCTGGTCTCTGAATGAGTAGCAGCTGTTTGTAGAAGCTTGTATTCCAAGTGGCAATAATTTTGAATCTCGGTTAGGCAGGGATGTTTCCCCCCCCCCCCTTCAAAATTTACATCGTAAGCACCACCCCCAGTTAACCTACAAGCATAAAACCTAAAGCCACAAAAGCATTTTTTTTTATTCGAAGTACTTCTATAAGGGAAATACAAACATATAACTCCATTGCGCTAACTAAACGTATAGACTGTTCACGGTAAACTGTCACTTCCGAAAGCCCTAATTAAGATCTACTCATATGCACATTTTGTATTCTTCTGCTTTATATAAAATTAACATTGCCATGTACCTGATCACTTTATTCGTGCGTCAATCAGGTAAAACTGTGAAGTTATTATAAAAGCAAATATTTTACAAATTTTCTAATTGTTACACGTACGTGAGTTTTGAAAAAAAAACACAAAGCAAAATAAATCGTTTCAGTATTCACCTAGCACTTTTGATTCAATGTCAAGATATGGAACTACTTTCGTCCGTCGTGGCCAACTTTACAAGGCGCATGCTAGTAAGTGTGCCGGGTAAAATATATGCAAGTCGGGGCAGTAAAATTTTTCAGAGGTTGATTTTAAAAGTGATCAATTAACAGTTGACAGCTTATATTTACATTGCGCTAACTGAACGTGTTGAATTGAGGTACGTATAGGCAATCCACGGTATAGTGAGCACTTTTGAAAACCCTCTCATTTGGAAAAATAGTCAATAAATATATTTTAGCCTTAGACGTTAACTTCCGATTGCGGTGGAATATACATGCTGTGTTTATTACATACATGGCAATATTTTTTTAAAAGGTGGTTAAAGGATAAAAAATGGTTGAAAGGGAAAAGTAACTAGGCCTCAAAAGTGCTCACTTTACCGTGAACACCAACAGTGTAAATATGACGTTGCCGCCATTTATCATGAACGCAATAGAAGAGGTATAAAAATGATAGAGGGAGAAAGTTTTACAGGATTTGCAGACTTGGAGGCGACTGTCGGCCGCTGTAGACGTCGCTTCGTGGAGGGGAAAGCAAACCTCAGGGATAAGCGGACAAAGTTTCGTGTCTCCACCACGCAGCGACCCGGCTCGTGAAGCGATCGCGATGTCATTTGCGAACTGGAACACTTGCAGTCTGCTCCGCTGCGGTCGATCACGAAAATCGATTACAGCAGGCCGGCTCTCGTCGATCGTGCCGCAGACTCGCGAACATGCCGTCGCATCGTCGCAATTCCAGTGCTGTATTTCTACCAACCTAAAGGTGGTATTCTTATGAATAGATAATTTATAGGTTAATGTTAAAAACCTGAAAAATTGTCGTATTCACTTCGGGTCGGGCCAGAATCCAAAGAGTATGGTATATTCGAGGTTTCTTCACACTTTTTGAATCAGACATTAGAAAAATCACCCCATTTATGACGTGCTTGGATGTCTCCTAAATGTGTTATGTATCACAAGCGTTTTATACTCCTGTTAACATAAAAAACTTATTTTAACTATAAATTATACTATTTTGTATATAATTGATATTAATAAAAGCAGGGAGAAAACCGGTATGACGGTAATTAATGCCAAGTAATAAATAGTTCTTATGCAAAACATTGTTACACTGAATGCGCACTAATGCGGTGCGCTGCCCTTTTGGTGTAATTTTCTAGACACAGTTAAGTATTGTTTGCATGAGGCGGAGGAATATTCAGAGAGAGGAACTTCAGTAAGGCTTCTAAAAGTTGGAGGTAACCCTGAATGGTTTATAGTAGGTTTATATTCCGTTTGTAATTGGTCCATGCGTTATTTGACACCACGTGGGAAAACTTGAGGGAAATAATAAACAAGAAACAAAATGCCAGCCAAATAATCGCCGTCCACTATGTCAGCAAGTGACCAATTAGCATTTACCAACCATACGCCAATGTTAGTTTGGGGTGAGCTGGCGTGCGAGTAATTAATAAATTCAAGGAATTATTTAAATAAAGGTAAATGTTATTAAAGAGAGTATTATAGTCCATTCACCGTTACTTCAACTTCCAGGATATTCCTCCGCTTATGCAAACAAAGCTTAACTAAGTTTAGACAAATACACCGAAGGGACAACGCACCGCATTTGTAAGCACTCAGTTTAATATTTTTCATCATAACTATTTCTTACTAGGCAATACCAACACACCTATTTTCTAAGTGTTTTTATTTATATGAATTGTAAATGTAGTATTATAATTTAAAAAATATAAATAAGTAAAAGTTAGTTTTAACCAAAAATAATATAACTTTATGTTAACAGAAATATAAAACGCCTATGATATATAACATTGTTGTGTGTTAGTGCGTAGCGTTGCTTTCTTGTCCTGTGCCACAGGAGCGAGCAAAGACTCTGCCAATATCAGAGTGCCAATACGAGCAACGAGTCGCAAAGGGAAGTCTCTGCGTGCCGCAGCGATACCGCTACTATCTCCCACGCTCCTGACCTTCGCAAGGTCGAGTTTCTGAGTTTCTCTGAAGAATTTGCTAGTGGTTTACTGCCCTAGTTTCTCTCGGCGTGACTCTGGGCGCGTAGAACCTTCCAGATCAAGGCCAGCTATAGTATACGAGTGCGAAAGGGGGCCGGGACAAGAGTTTATGAGAGTCTGGAGTCTGGGTGATTGTGCGACGCTAAGCGATATACGACGAGCTAGAAGAGCAACGAGTAGCGTTGGAAATGACCAGCGGGAGGAATGTCTGTGACTGCGACCGTTGGACTAGATGCGTGAGTGAAAGACATTACAAATGATGGCAACAGACAAACTGAACGTGTGTTAATAATGAGTATGAGTTAATTGACTATAACTAGAGAGATTAAGAAGGGCGTTAATTAGAGTTTAAATAGACATTGAAATTGCGCTAACTGAGAAATAAAAAGAGTGATATTGGAGATAGATAATTTAAAGCTGTAAATAATAGCGGTGTGGATAAATTATAAACCAAATTTAGTTAATTTATTTTTATTAAGACCTCCATCCCTCACGAACTTGGTTACTCCCTAGGCAATTTGAAACAATATAAAACGGATGNATCCCCGGCGTGTTGTTACAACATATTTAGGGAACAACCAAACATCATACAAGGGATGATTGTTTAAAGGTTTGGTTCAGAAAGTATGATGAAACCGCGAATAGACTATAGTTACATACCAGACAGGTGTTACGATCAGTAATATTTAGTTATGCGGGGCAGTCTACAATTAATATTACTAATGCCTAATTGACTAATATTGAGCCGCGGTAGTCCCGCCTTAGTGGAAAGCCAGAGGCTGATCTGGACGTATGGTCACAGGGTTTGGTACATCAGACATATTGGCGGCTCCTTGGTATAGGTTTGGCCGCTGTTGAGCAGAGAAAAGCCCATGCTTAAGGCATTCCATTGGCTTGTATAGTATCTGGATCTCGAGCAGTCGTGTCCTGGCCCCAAGTTCGGCGGAGGGTATTTTTGCGGTTTAATAGGTAGTTAAGGCTGCCTTAGAATACGAAATTAAGGTCCCAGTTCCGGGCAAATGGCAAATCATGGGCAGGT
Organism: Clitarchus hookeri; assembly: GCA_002778355.1. Taxonomy (NCBI): domain Eukaryota; kingdom Metazoa; phylum Arthropoda; class Insecta; order Phasmatodea; family Phasmatidae; genus Clitarchus; species Clitarchus hookeri. The sequence continues at coordinate 156,744 of NQII01002811.1, forward strand.
ATATCATCAAACTAGTTTAGTTCGTAAGCGGACTTCCCATTACCATTACGAGATCAAGGGAGGGAAGTCTTCTTTGAAGTTTGTTGTATTATTGGAGTAATTGTTTTACTCTTATAAATATAGTGGTAGCAACGTCCTCCTGAGGCAAGCGAGCGTGTGCCGTGGCATAGGCTGTTCACGTTAAAACGAGCACTTTTGATACCAACCCTGGGGAAATGTCACTGCCTCTACCTGCATATATTTTAACGGGCGCACTGACCGGCATGCGCCCAGTAAAGTTGCCAACGACGGAGGGAAAAGTACTTCCACGTCTTGATATTGAATTAAAAGTGATGATTACTAAAACGATTAATTTTTCTTTCAAGTTTTTCAATGCATAATACGTATAAAAATTAACAAATTTCTAAAATATTTACTTTCTTAATAATTTTACAGTTTTCCTTGGCTGACGCATGAATAGTTATCAGACCCACGACGATGTTAATTTTGCATGTTGTATACGGATACATAACGCGCACACAAGCAAAGATCTTTCAAAAAGGGCTTTCAAAAGTGCTCGGTTTATCATGAACGGCCTTTAACGTAGAGAGCAAATTATTTCTAACCGCCTTAACTGCAAAAGGCCGAATTTTAAAGAAGTTGCCGAATTACCACGATTCTTCTTCTCCCTCCGTGGTCATGCATCGCGCAGCAAGCGAAGAGGTGTAATGTGACAGCTCAGATGTCTATCTCTCCGCGGGCGGTAATATTTATAGTACGCGACTTAGCCAAACCGGAGCTTACCGCCCTCCTTCCCCTCCGCCGTAATTCTCCTCGGCGCCATTTATTCTTGCACCTTCTCTTTTATTTCCACCGGGTAAGAATTCCTAATTCTCCCTGCTCTTCGCTCGCCGCCTCGTTCTTCCGCCGCCTCCCATCCGTCGTCTCACTTGGCGCTTCTCCTTTATCACCGTGTCGTTCAAGTTATTGATTGTACGGTCCATTCATTTACACCCGGNCCGAGGAAACCTATACACCTCGGCTCACATCTTACGATTGGTTGGAGGTCTTGAGTGATGAGCGCTGCCGCTGTCTACCGCCTCCGGCACGTCGCGAGAGAAAAGACGTCCTCTTGTACGGCACTGCTACTCGCGCCATGTTCTCAAAGGCGGGAACGTGTGCGCGCTTCCAAATAACGTCACTAGTGTCACGTGCGTGCTTTAGTTCCGCCATATAAAGAATTACTACCCTTCTGTTGCTTATTTTCAGACATTTCAAACTGTAAACTGACCACACGTGGATTTTATTATTTTCAATGCAAATTACTCGTTTTAGGGAATTTTTTTAACTATAGTCCATTCGCGGTTACTTCCAACTTTTCTGAAGCCCCGCTTAAGTTCAACTTCCAGGATATTCCTCCGCTTATGCAAACAAAGCTTAACCGAATCCTGAAAATTACGCCAAAGGGACAAAGCACCGCATTCTTGCGCACTCAGGGTAATAATATTTTGCGTAAGAACTATTTCTTACTAGGCATCGCCAACACAGCTGTTTTATCACTGTTTTATTCATTTTAATTATAATTGAAATAATATAATATATCGATAAAATATAAGAGAATGTTCAATTCAACCAAAAATAAGTTACTTTTACGTTTACGGAAGTGTAAAACTCTTGTGATACATGAAATATTTAGGAAATATCCAAACACGTCATACATGGGGTGATTTTTCAAAGGTTAGATTATAAAAAAAATGTGAATAAACCGCGAATAGAATATAACGAAGGCCTAGACAATGAGGCAGTTAAATATTGTAGTGGAATATATTATATTCATTGTCTATCATTAATGAAACTGCTCCATTACCTAATTAAAAGGAAGTATTTAATAATATAATCCTTTATATTTCTAATAACTAAATTATCAGCTGTATATGTCAAAAATTATTTTGATTTTTGTAAAACTTGATGACTAACTCTTTAGAGTAGATTGCAGAGTGTAAGTATACCACCGTAATCCAAAGATCATGCACCGACTGGCGCATTGAGTGTAGACAACCACGCACTACGATTTTCACGATGATTGTACTATGTTCTTATCACATCCACAGCTATGATTTTTCTTTAATATTTTTTCAAATGTTCTGAACCAGTCAATAGTTAAATATGTTTTATTTATGTGCTTCTGTTCGGGAGTCAGTTTGTCCGTTAAAGATATTCTGGAGAAAAATGTCACAAATCAGTCAAGTAATACGAAAAATCGAAAGGTAATAAGTAAGTAAAGATGTAATTGCAATGAAATAAAAGGTGTTTAGCGGGCAGTTTACAATTTTTTTTTTAACTACAATGACATTGTTACCTTTAATTTTCGTATCATATCCACCCATCCCCGATGTGTCGAGTGTTTCGAAATGGTATTTATTGGAGGATTTGCGCTCAGTTCGCTGCATAAAAATGAAAGCCTATTGACCGGAATAATACAGTATATCGCATAATCTTTTAAAGGAGTGGAGAATACAGATATTTAAGACGTTCTTAACATCGAGCTCTTGAGAACCGATGGGGAAGGATCAATATTTTTTATCATGACACTAAAAATTCTTCACGAAATTTTTCTTTGTTTACCAGCAATTTTCACACCTATAAGTAAAGAGATTTTACAAACTCAACAATTTCGTATTCAAATCATATACACGTATAGAATAACTACGTTTGAGGCTTCTTTCTTAAGCAATGGAACTCATAAGTTCACCTTCCTGTCTTTTTAGTATCTGCGTCTAGTGTTCCCCTTTAAAAACTTTTGATCCCGTCCATATAATATCACCAAAGACTATGCATTTGTATTGCTTAGTAACGAAACCAGACTTTAATAGTTTTCGACTATGCTTCAAACTTATTTTTAACGTGGCTGCAGCCAAACATTTTAGGTCATTATAAAACAAACAAGTATAGCGACTTGAACAAGAATTGTTAAGTTAGTAGCAAACATTGTAAGAAACAACTTTAGGAATCAATAACAATGTTTTAAGATCGCGTTACTTGTCTTGAACAACTAGAACCCCTGCATCATATCTCAAAAGAGATTCAATATATTCCTACAAAATTTGACAAGCAGTTTGTGCTACCGCAGATAATGAAATACTTACACGTTTTTAGAACATCCGATTTATTTTCAAACAGCGGGGGCCTCATAGATATGTTAACTTGGTGCGACATATTTACCAGACCATTCCGCCTATTTCAATAAAATTTAATATTCTGAATGTACGTATTCGAAACACAAAATGACATGTTTTACAGCATCTTTTGTCTGCCAGTTTTTTTTAATAATGCCACCTGGAATTTTTTTTTAAATATTTTGTATATTTTTTAATTTGCCGAAACGAACACGAAGAACGTTGCTATAAAAATAAAATGGCAATCCGTCTAAAAAAATTAAATGCTTTGGTACCTTTTTTAAAAATTTGCATCCTCCTACTACTTGGTAATATATGGAATATCACTGGAATAATTAAACCACTTTGGGCCCAACTTGGTGTGTTTAAAGTACATATTATAAGCAGCACAAGCAATGATTAATATTTTCATTTGTCAGTCGCTTCGGAATATAATTATCTGAATAATTTATCTTAAATAAAATATATTGCTTCTTTTATCAACAGCCATTTTGAAAGCTAACGCCACCTAAATGTTAGAGTATTTTATCAAATATACCAGGTGAGTTGCCCGCGCCTATTTGTCCGTATCTATGCAACCCGCATACAATTACTACCCATTCAACATAACATCGATCGTAGCAAAACACCACGCGAGCGTTGATTCGCTGTCGTCAGTACAGTAAGCGGTGAACGGATGGTGTTATGTTAGTAATACGCTGAGAAGCAGTCATGTTTCAAAGGATGAACGTCAGTTTATTGTGTCGAAACAGATTATTGCGATGTTTACCGAATACTCTGGTACGTGACGATTGCTTTCTTAGTAACACACATCTGCCTCGCTTCTAGCCTTTGTGCTTCTTCATGTGACATACTAATACGGTCACCGCTTACTGTATTGACGAATAGACATCAACGCGCACTTGCTGTTTTGTGGCGATTCTCTATTTTCGCGCCGCTGATTGGCGCAGGCTGACAACGACGTCGAATGTTCAGCCAACAGATGAGGCGCCGTAACGAATACGTATAATGTTACAGCGGAGGAAAGGTTTTGTTAGATGGGCATTTTTGTGTTCGGGTTGCATAGATACGGAAAATAGGCGCGGGTGACTCACGCGGTATATCATTATTCAACATACTCTTATAAAATTATGACGGAAACATAATTGTACTAAATAAATTTTTTTATCTTATGATTCTAATACGCAAACCTTTCGGAACCTAGTAATTTTTTTTATATATATATTTAAGTGTGGACGAAAGTATACTATTTAGTTATATCAACAAGTTCTCTTCACTTGGATACGCTTTACACCTCAAATGCTTTCATTCAGCCACATAGTTTCTTGTTCTCGTTCGTTATATTTGTTTTACAAACAACCTCCATTTACTCGTATATTCAAATCGTCAAGAAAACCAAAATTTCTGGGTGTCCAAAAATGCGACTACACTAGCGCAAACGTATTCAGAACAATATGGGTGAATGGAGACTATTCGCTGTGTATTAAAGATATATAAAATAATCACATGATAAAAAAAATTCTACAAAAAAAACTGGTAGAGTAAAGCTAATAGAGAATTCAGAAATAAAAGTGTTCTGCTTGGGATTAAACAAGCGCGCGCCTTAAGCTTCGCATAATTTCTGTCGTAGAAGCTGCGATTTCGAGAGTCATGTAGCGCCAGTTTGCCTCAGCGTGTTAGCTGCAAACTGAAATCAATGACCAGAAATAAGCTCACAAGAAAATTAACACTTGAAATTTAACGACAAAGAAATTTTTTTTGTGAATTTACTTGTATTGGCAGTTGTTACGTCTGATCCACTCGTTTTCAACAATTTATCATTTGCGGTAAATTTGCCTGTCGTGTCTTAAAGCACCCACCTCTTACGCACTTCTTAGAAGATCACTTCAAAACAATTATTTACAGTCTCCATTTTCAGCGCTGCCCTGCCCGTGACGCCCAGGGATAACTGCAGACGCGAGAAGAATTTTTAATTATTCGATATCCACTTTTTGGCGCTCGTTGAAGTTGGTTGGCGTTAACGCTCGCATGCTGCCCTCTGCCACCCACGCAGAAGACTATAGGGAATTCGCGGTTACTCCAAACTCTTCTGGAGCCTTGCTGACGTTCTAATTCCAGGATATTCCTCCGCCTCATGCAAACAAAGCTTAAACGAGTCTAGGAAATTACACCAAAGCGACGACGCTCCGCATTAGTGCGCACTCAGTTTAATAATACTTTTTATAAGAACTATTTCTTACTGGGCATTACCAACACTCCTATTTCCTCACTGTTTTTTATTCATATCAATTATAAGTTAAGAATAATAATTTATAGATAAAATATAATAAAAATTTTTGTTCTGCCATAAATAAGATACCTTTATGTTAACAGAAGTATAAAACGCTTGCGGTACGTGACATATTTAAGAAACAACCAAACACGTCATATATGGGGAGATTTTTTAAAGGTTTTATTGAAAAAGTATGACGAAACCACGAATAGACTATAGTTTCTAATCGTGTATAGCACCGACTATGATTTGACCTAATCTGCAACACGCCGTAGGTGAACAAATATTATCGGGATAATACATTAAGTGGTTAACATTCCCGTGTACGATCAGCGACACACGGTGACCGCAAGGTGGAGTGACGTAGCGTACGGGTGCGTTCAGCAAGGCAGAAATAATTACGGAGTAGATGTTATAATGAGGGGGTGGGGGGGAGAAGGTGTGCGTGTGTACGCGGGAGTCCAAGGAGCCGAAGTAACATGGAAGGGAGGGGGGGGCGAAGCTTCCGCGATAGGAGGATCCGAGCAAGGTAGTAATCATAAATCCTGTCTGACGCCGCGTGGAAGGCAAGGAGGAAGAGGCGCCATTGCTCTGGCAGAATCCAGGCGCCGCTTCCTACCAACCTTGCCCCTCCACACACCCCTCGGCACTTCAACATCCTCCCTGACAGAGTCGCCAACTTGCTGCGCTTATCGCCAGATCTGGTGATTTCAGAAGATATAACATTTTACTGTCGTTATATAAAAAAGTTTACCACTTAACTATCTTTATGAGGCGAAATGGTATTATGTAACTCAATTTGTCGCCAAGATGGCCTTTCGAACGCCTTGTGACTATATTTGTATAAAGAGAGGCTAATAAGGTGTATTTACGAATGAAAGCGGAAATAAAATGTCCGACGTATTGATCGTTCCATAGACAAAACAGTTTCTGAATGCCCCGAAAATAAGAAACATAATATTCTCTTATTTCCCGCACAAATAAACGGTGTCTGGAATACATTTACGGTGTAGATTTTATCATTCACTAGCGATACCCTCGCTTTAACGTACCTACTAAATTACGGATACGGCCACAGGCTAGTGCTACTAATGAACTAGCGCCATCTTCCATGGAATTTATTTTTGAAGCAATATTCGAAAATGTTTTAGAATAAAATGTATGTATAGTTGAAAAATGTACTATAATAAGAAAATATGTCACACAAGATACTCAGTAATAATTGAAAAAATACAATTCACCGAGCATATAGTTGATTTCATAACACAGCCCGCTATGTTGCCAAATGTAAGTCTTTGCACAAATATATCAATACCATATAAAGACGCTAACGAGTAACCATTATTATGGCCCTCTTTAACATAAAAACAATCACGCTAACTGTCTTCAAGCAAGCTCAATTTAGAGAATAGGTCCCCTGGTTGTCGAGTTTCACATTCGCGACAGTTCTAAAAATTAGTGATATTATTTTAAAAATGTTGTGTCATGTCTGGTGATTCGAAGGCTGATGATTTTTTTTCCCTGTTATTAGATTGTCGGATTGTCACTATTTTATGTCTTTATAATTATTCATTTCTCCCGAATATATATGGCGTTCACCTTGGGAGAGTATGGGAATATCTTGACATGCATATTACACGTTTTATTATATAGGATTCTCTTTTTATTGTTGCGGTAAAATTCAAATAAGAAAATAATCTTTGCGCAGTTTTGAGAGAGAGAACGTAGGGGAGAGAGTGTAGGGGAGGGCTCTCCCGAACCCTCGCTGCTTGAGGGAGAAAAACTACATGAAACTTCTGACACCATACATACCAAACTGATAGCATCGCTCGCTACTACCACGCTGTTAAATACCACGCTGCGCGAATTGTTTTTTTTCGAGAGGTAATATGCGCGCACAGAGCAGCTCTCGCCCAACCACTCTCGGCCGCTGTCACTACAGAACTGAAGAACCCCGCCCCTTCGTGAAGCGGCAATGGACTTCTGCGCATTATTTTCTCATTTGGATTTCACTACAAACGTGTGGGTTGTCTCTTCCGGTAATAGCGTTACGGTTTGTCTGTGTCATAAACTAAACTATACACTGTTTAATACTTGAAGTATCCATTTATACAGCTTGAGAGAACTGTGCGTCTGTATGTGTGGCTAGTATAGTAGGGAGCTGACGCGAAGGCAAAGCTGCGTGGCGGGGTGGTGGTTGCGGCCGCAAACCATCCCTTGCCGCCCACCGTCGTTTATAGCCCTCTGTCACAGTAACGGGTCGCCCTAACTACTAGTCATCCCAAAATAAACAGCTCTCTGGAAGTCAGTCACGAGATAGTGTCGGTTGCGTGCGTATCAGGACGGTATATTATGGCACAGTCTAGGAAGAAAGGGAAAACTATACACAGCGAAGCGAGAGGGGTTATCAGACATATGATAAATAAATGTGACGAAGAAGCTACTGAAAGTCAAATAAAGCATTTATGATCTCAATTCAATCTACGTGCATCAGAATACACTGACATTTCTATGAGAAGTGTTTCCATAATTCGCAAAGAAGTTGCCGATGCTTGTAACAGTTAGCTGTCAACACCAGGCAAACACCGAAAGCGTCCACATGAAAGAAATGTGCACTGTTGTTAATTTAATAGGAGAGTAATTAGAGACGTAATTCATGATTTTTACTTAGTACAGAAACAAGTACCAACATGTCCTAAGCTTCTCGTTGTTTGAGAGAAAAAATTTATTTTCGGTGTTATATATTATGCGGTGTTCATACGCTCAGGCGGATACTGAAAGAAGTGAGGTTTAAATGGAAACGGTGTAACAGTTCTAGGAAAATATTAGTGGAAATACCGCACACTGTCAGTGTCCACTAGCGTTGTAAATACATAGAATCAATTCTCCACTACAGAATGGAGGGGCGCCCCATAATTTACATTGATGAAACCTGGGTTGATAGCGACATCACATTTAACAAATGTTGGCAAAGTGACACTGAACGTGGTGTGTTAACCAACAGCAGTTCTTCTAACCGTTTAATTTTTGTTCATGCAGGTGCTAAAACTGGATTAATTGAAAATGCACTGCTAACTTTTTCCAGCAGGCAGAGCTGCGGGGGACTACCATGGGCAGATGAATTCTGCGAACTTCGAAAAGTTGATGCCTAAGCATTCGACTTAATTGCGCAGAACAGGAAGCCTGAAAAAGTATTTCGCATCGACCAACTTTTAAAACTGCACGGACACGATGTTGTTAGACTTCCTCCTAATATGTGCGAACTTAATCCCATTGAACTAGCGTGGTCTAAAACAAAGAGACTAGTGTGGGAAAAGAACATTACTGCTGTAAATCACGACGGAAGCAATATCTTCCGTCGCTGAAGAAGACTGGCAAGGATACTGTTCACATGTCCAAAATATAGAAGCAGACTACTGGCAAAAGAACTGTCGCGTGGAAGACGCAATAGACAGTTTTACGATATACCTAGGCCGTGACTCCAGTGGCTCGAGTGATTCATCTGACGACGAATTTTAAAGTTATGCATTCCTTATCTTAACTGTTTTCGCCCTACATTTGTGCCATCAAAATTGTTTGCAGGTCACTATGGTTGTTTTGCAGGAATTTAAGTAAAACATTGTAATTTAAAACAGTTTTAAAATGGGTTTTTTTTTTGGACATGCTGAAAGTCTTCAAATTAGTGATGGTAATATGAAACATGTTTTGAAAATTGTAACTATTGTGAAATCTGATTAATTTTTGTACGGGAACAGATTGCGAATACGTACAATACATAACGTGCTTTAAAAATTTGTACTTCAAACACAATGCAAAACATTTCGCACACCAGGCAGACGGGCGCCTAAAATGGTGAATTTAAATGTTACTGTTAAATCAATAATAGAGACTTATACCATAACGCTACAGAGTATGTTTGCATGAATGTCATATTAAAGGAATATCTACCTGCGACCTGATAGTTTTAGTACTGGTAGTATGGGCTAGAGAAGAGGGTGGCAACATTGCA
>NQII01002811.1:166419-230916 GCA_002778355.1 Clitarchus hookeri
CCCACCCCCACCCTAGCAGTGGCTGTTTGCTCCGTGACACTGCCGCTGGCTGGTGCATCATGGTCAGATCGCAGTAGAGATGGTTAGTTAAGCCCTTCTCACACTGTCAAATTTTCGCCTCCAAATATATTCGACAATAACATTTGAAGACGAAATACGACCATCAATATTTTCCTTCCAACAAATTTTCTCAAATATTCTTAAATGCGTTTTAAAATTTTTCACAATGACAAATTGGTTTACTGGAAGGATCTTATATTAATTTTTATTTCACTTTTTTTCAGAGTGCAATACTGCTGCTTTTTTTCATAGTCCAGGGGCCGCGGTGGCTAAGTGGTCAGACTTCTCGCCTCCCACCAAGGCGTTCAATCCCGGTGCGGGGACACTCCCGGATTTTCGCAAATGGGAATCGTGCCGCACGATGCCACTGGTCGGCCGATTTTCTCGGAGATCTCCCGTTTCTTCCGCTCTTGCATTAAGGTGCTGCTCCATTCTCACTTCATTTCGCCCTCATCGGCTCTCAAGACCTCGTTGTTAAGAGCCACCCAAATCTCTCAACTCAACTCAACTCCATGGTCCATAACAGGAAGAAATGTAATAATGAATGTTGCGATTTATTTACACTTCTTTACTAAATTCAAATTTTATTTATCAGAAATGAATCCTACGCAATGTAATTTAATGCATGTGAGTTATTATTGTTGTGCGTAATATTCACTTAAAATAGCATTCACACTCTGACAGGTTCTACAGAAGTTATTCATCTTCATTACGTATTTCGTTTCCAGCACTTGTTCGTTATTTTAAAGTTTCGTGACGTCCATTTTTTTCGTGCGCGATTCTAATTGGCTAAACCCGTCAAATATTAAAAACATTTTAGAGCCAATCAAATCTTAAAATATTTGATGGAAACTGAACTCATTCGAATTTTTCAAACAAATATGGAGGCGTTTATGCCGTTTCGATGACGTCACAACTTTCCAAACATTTGACCAAAGTTATTGGAAGCAATTCGACGGAAATATTTGACAGTGTAACAGGGGCTTTACAGATATTTTCTGTACCTGTTCCAAATTGATACAGATACAGACGTGTATGTGATACGAACTGATATTTTCGGTATCAGATACAGAAATTCCCAAGTGCATCGCTACTTCGCCATTCTCTCCTGTAGCTTTATCCGTACATTTTGTCAAGTACACGTTATCAGGTGCGCGAGTTATCAAGCACCTTTTTTTTTGAGTTGGTGTTCTGAGTGGTATCTGTTACAGTGAAACGAGGTATGGATAAGAACAAGAGCAGAAGAAAAGACGTAATTTGGGTGAAAATGTTTTAGAGAGGAAATAAACTTATTATATGGAAATCGTTTAAACGAAAACTAAGTTATAAATTATTCTCTTCTATTATTTTCTTACGAATTTACTTAACTACGATGTCGTCAAGACCCTACAAATTGAAGTTTCAACCCGCACATTTCAATTTTAATAAAAATGTATCAGAGTTATATGGAACAGCAGACGCAACACACTGGCGAATGTTAAACTGATACTAAAAGTATCTTATAGTTCGGCAGTGCACTCGTTGGCAGTACCCGATACAAGTGGGTATCAGATACATGTAACAGGTTGATACTCTGTGACCCACCTCTAGATCAGACAGTAGGTAAGTGTGCAGAGGTTAAATTGCCGCACACGCCAGCAAAATGGCGTCACTGGCCTGCAATATTTTGAAACCTTTGAAGGGAAATCGGGGTAGAGTGCGCGTCCGAGGTGCGCATTAGACACTCCATGTTTCAGCAATGGACTGCTTTCCTGCCAATACGACTATCGTAAACTACGTGGATAGGATTTGAGTTTGGAACACTTTTTATGTAAACGAGGGCATACTTCCTATAATCAATTTAATGCAATTGCATTAAATTCAAATTGATAAAATTATTTGATTCGTTTCAACGGTATTTTCTTTTGGAAACTAAGATACAAAGAAACAGGTTCATCACTGTCGACCAAGTGACTCACAGTTGTATTGGTGCGGGGTAGGAAAATCTTGGGTACTTGCACATAAGACGAACAATAGGCCTACCTCATATTTAGCGTATGGCTGAAACGCCAATCAAGCGCCTGGTAAAGCCGGAATTACACGATGCCGGCTGCCGNGGCCTACCTCATATTTAGCGTATGGCTGAAACGCCAATCAAGCGCCTGGTAAAGCCGGAATTACACGATGCCGGCTGCCGTTAATGCTCTTGCAAAAACTTCTAAAAAAAACTCTGATGCAAGAGTCGGTAAACCAGCTGATATGCGAGCCGACATGGAAGTATTCCTATTACACTAGTACATGTCAAAGAAGTTTAATTACTCTTGGACGTTAGAACAATTTAATCCTTACAGCTGTATTTTTAGTCTTTGAAAATGACAATATGAAACCACGAAAGTAATTTTTTGTGTGTTCGCATCAAAATCAATTTTGCATAATTTAGTTATTTCATACACTAAAGTTGTGACCCGCTATCAGTCATTGATTAACTATTGTATTGACCCAGTTTATTTCCAACAATATATGCATACATGTGGCCAGACTTACAAATACGATTAGTAATTTGAACAAGAGGTTAACAAAACACTTATAAAAATCTCAAATACTTTGACACAGTAAAATAATTTGGAAAATAATTTACAACAGCATAAAGTGTACGTGGCTACGAAATATCATGACAAAAATAAACTACTTCACGGAAAAAAAATTAAAATAAATGGTGTAATGTTTTGGTAGCAAGCCATAAGCAAACTACTGGCATACAATCGACTCGCATATATTTATATAACTAATGGCCATGTGCGAGTAAAACGGCATTACAGTTGTATAGACATGTGGAAGAAAAGCAGTAAAACAAATCTGGATAAAAGCTTAACACCCGTTCTCCCGTAGCAAACGCCGTACGCCATTTTCTCATTGTTACGCACCTGTTGCTCAGTCACTATAAACCTCTACAAATTGCCTATTAATTTCGATTGGAGAGAAATGCTTTTTCGTAAAACCAAATTATGAATTCTTACGTGGTACCTTACTGTGTGGAGTGTCGCCATTATAATCACAGATTAAAGATGAGTTAGACCAATGATTCGTCTTCTGAACATGCGCCCAGCATTGACCTACCCCAAAGGAACACAACTGTCAAAGTCACAAAGTCACATGGTCAACAATGATGAACGTGTTTGTTTGTATCTTAAATTTTAACGAAAAGCACTGTTATAATGATAAAATACCTTTACCAATTTGAATTCAATCAAACTGCAGTACAAATCGGTTAGAGGATGTATGAAAACATCTGAAAATCACTTGTTGACTTAGCAGTGTTCTAACCTCAAACCCAATCCACACCGTTTTTGCTACTAGTATTGGCAGATAAAGCAGTTCACTGTCGGGACACGGAGATTGGTCGTGCGCAGTCAGCCAGATCGGTCTACCTCATCTTTAGTCTAAGATGATAACGCTCCATTTGAAGACCCACTAAATGCCGCATTGTGAGCAGTGTCTTACACACGCGAAGAACTAAAGTTCCTCCAAACGGAATTGTTTAGCTTATTTTTAAATTACGCTAAATTTCACAATATAAATGGTGTGGCTGTCGAAATTATGTTTATTTATCGTAAGTTTCGTTAAACTGAATAAAAACAATATTTAGTTCTCCGCACGCAGTTGGTCGAATTTCATTCAATCTGTGAAATGTTTTCACTGAAACAACCAGTTGTTTTCCACCTATTCTAAGTGGAGCTAATTTCACTGATTCGAGTAGTCAAATTTCACTGCGAGTCAGGGGTTTTCCAATGATTCGAATTTAGAGTGTAAACCGATAGCATTTGAGTGCGTGAGACAAGCTACAGTGGCGCTCCTAGCGATGCGGTATGGCGATTCAACATATTTTAAATAACTGTATTCAGCCAGGCCAACATTTTTATTGAAGTTTCTCAAAACCAATTTACATATTTCATTGAGCAAAAAGGCGTTATCTCACCACGCCGCACAAGGGCAGCACCGTAGATTTCTCTCGCGAAAAAAGCAAAGCTGTCCTGTATTGTCTTTTAATGTGTTTGCAACAAACTCTATCACTAGCCAAAACAACAGGGCAGCTAATAAGTCACAAGTAAAAAGAATGAAGGGGAAGAATAATGCAAAATACCCAATCAGCCAGGGAACTGTTGGGGTCCCTGTCGGCCTCATAATACCTTTAAAGAACAAAAGAATGAAAACACAATAATCATTTTGTTTCCCATGTTTTATTACAATCTCTCTCTCTCTTTTTAAAAACGTCTTTCTTCTATACTTTTAATTTTAGCAAGGCCATCATTGAAAAAAATTAGTTACACAAAAGTAATACGCCAAACCGCTAACCTTTATACATAATCCACAAAAAATATTAAATGTGTCTTCATAATACAATACATCGGGGTATATCTCATTGAGATAACTCTCAACATTACTTTTGCGTACTATTAAATTTACTCCACGTGCGAGCCGTAACCACACAAAATAATAATTTCAATTATTTGAATAAGTTGTGCAGTGGTTTCCAACACTTCAGACTAATCGCTCCTCAAATATTATTTTCTTAGGCTTGAAAAAAAAAGATAGTTTCATTGCCATGGCATTTAGTTCCTTGTCATTTGCAAAGCTCAAATCGAAAACAGGTAACCTTACGACATGTGCCCAGTTTACGTAAAATTTTCCATGAATATAACAGTGTTAAAGATAATCCTAGGACAATGCTGGAAGTACATTTAGCAAGACTAACACAAAGGCACGGCAGCTTCTACCCGCGCCTAACATATTGACATGACGGGAAAGCCTTGTATTAATACTACAGTACTTGCTATTGGTCCGCCTCTCCTTTGCGCGCACGATGGCCGCAAGCGAACAAGTGCACAACGCGGTGTAATAAGTGTCTAATATCGGATATTTTATGCTCCATTGGGCTGGATATTGGATTGTAAATGGCCATCCTCGAGGCCAAGCCCGAACCCTTTTTTACCCCCGAAAGCAACGGGTAATATCCTCTGCCTACATTCATTTCCCCCCTGCATTGAGGGTCTGCCCGGGACGCAGCCGTTCGATCAGAATTGAAGCTCGACGATTATTGGCAGAATATTTCCACAGATTACGTTAGCTTAGAAAATAAAATGTTATGGGCTGTTTGCAGTTATTTGAACGCTTTTGAAATCAGCCTTCGAAAAATGTCACTGCACCTGCATGCATGTATTTTCTTTAGGTCACACTGTGGAGTAAGCGTCAAGTAAAGTTGGTAACGACGGAGGGAGAGTAGTTCCATGTATTAAATTTGAATTAAAAGTGTTAGGTAAACATCTATGAATACTGAAATGATTTATTTTACATTATTTATTTATTTTTTTTATGCAAAGTGTAAGGATGAGCCAATTTGTGAAATATTTACTTTTCTAATACCTTTACAGTTTCCCTTGGCCGGCACAACAGTAAAGTGATCAGACCCATGCTCAGTGTTAATTTTACATGTGGCAGAAGAATGCACGATGTGCATATAAGTGGATCTTAAGCAGAACTTGCTGAAGTGTTCAGGTTTCCTAGAACGGCTTGTATCAGTAGCTAAGTGGCATTCAATAGCTTGTGTAGCTATTTCACTCGTGCGAATTGTGTCTCATAACTTAAGTGTTTCCCTGTGAGTTAAAAAAAAATAAACACCAAGTGACGGTAAAACTTACGCGAAACTTATCAAAACTCCTGGTAATAGAGTCAACCTAAAATATTCCTGTAGGGCCTAGGTCTGTAGTGCACAGATTAAAGGTTGAATACATATTCATAATTCATAACGAGAAAATATGACGTGTTAAATGGTTACGGAAGAAAATAATTATGTGTGTGTGTGTATTTACGTACATATATACATCAGTAAATACATACAAATACTGCTATATGAGATATTATTAAGTATTATTTTAATCGCCCTCCGCTTACTATTCCAAAGGTGATATATATATTATTTTTTATATTTAATGAAATACCTATAAAGTTACTTGTGTATTGTAGCGGGATTTGGTTTGCAGCGTTTTCTGGTTTACTTTGACTCAATCGTAATGATAGTGAGTGAAGGATTTTTGCGTGACAAATCCTTTACGAGTTATTATAGAACGATGGCAAATGAAACCGATGTTAAACTGGACATATGCCAGGCGCTTACTGGTAAGACAGCACAAAAAAAAAAAGCCAAATCAGTAAATTATCGATCATTTTCAATACGTGTAGATAAACGTAAAGTTGACGGATATTTATAGCAGTTTCACTAGTTTATATATAGTCAAGGTAGATGTACATATTTAATTAAGATATGCTGTGAAGAAATACCAATTCAATAAGTAGGCTATGAATTTTATCTGTGACATAATTTCTAGGTTTCTCGTTGGCTCTCGGCCTACATTTTCTGGCTTGGCATTTTTATTCAAGTGCTGACTGGACTGTCTGTATCTGCAATATCGTCATTAATTGCTAGTGTTCAGGTTTCTTTGAGCTAACGTTCGTAATAATTTCTATAAATTAATAACTTTATCCCTGTTTAAGTATCGCTGACACCTGAAATTTTATTGTTTAATTTAATTTTTATTGTGTCTCGTATGCTTGAATGATGGCGTCTATGGACATATCGTCTTTCTTAATAAGAGGTATCTGTTGGCAACACTGTATACTAGTGGGAAATTTGTCTAGCGATTAGTTAAACTGCGAGTGATACCCTGCATATTGATCCGAAGCGACGTTACTTTGAAATTATACTCTCATTTTGATACGTGTCTCTTACAAACAGAAAATATGTGTTTAATAACGAGATAATTTCGATACTCACTGTCGGAAAAGAAGTATCGGGATATTTTTTTCTCTGCTTGACAATTTATAAAATTAATGTATGTGCGTGAATTTACTGTACCCATTAGAGTTTACGTTATCTTACAAGGGAAACATTGTTTCCACCAAACTAGTTCATATTTCTTGACGTTAATTTTTAATTCATTAAAAAATAAATATTACTAATATTTGTTTTTCAAAATAAATATATATTCTTCGGAGAGAAATGTGTATGTAAAACATATGCCATAACACGAGTGTGTCCCAGAAGTGTACTGCTCAAACGGGAGAATATTAATAAATTTACAAACGTCACAAAAATAAATATCGTTCTCACTTATAGAAAAGACACTGAAGGTCCAGTACCAGTACCACCTTAAAAATAAATTGTTCTTAAAAATCGTAAGTTTGTCGCTTTTATTCTGAAGTAATCCTTCACATCTGAAGATATATCCTCCTGAGGGTTTCGAGATTATTCGAAACTCCTGTGTGAAAATTAAATTTCGTTGCATCTGTGAAAAATTAGCATTCTACTGAAAACATGCACGATCGGCAGAATACTTTGTTGGCACTTTAGAACGACTCGCACCAATTTGTTTCTGTTAAAAATGTATTCATTTTAAAAAAAAACCTCGTTTAGATTCATTTTAGTTTTAGTTAAGCGTAATTTTGTTTAAATAAGTATCCGTATTATTAAAGATTAAACAATTTGGTAAAGATAATGACCATTGTAAATAATTGCGTCAACAAGGACGCTGGAAGAAAATTAAATCTAACGCGGCATAACTGTTCGGAAGTTAAAAACATGACCTTCCTCGTATTAAACAAGAATAATAATAGCGTTACAGACACGCGTGGTGCATCGTTTCAGATAAATGTCTGCAGTTAATGTGACTCGGGTTGGAAAACACAAACAATGTATCCGCCGCAGGTGCTTGTTTCAGTATGGAAAATACATGAGGATGGTTTCAGTCACGCGAAGACACCCTCAAAGAGGAAAATTCATTTGCTATTTTGTTAGTTCCAGGAAGGGCGTTCAACGATGAATAAAGCAACATCAATTTATGCTTCCCTCAATCTCTTGGCGGGGGGAATACCGAGAGGCTGCAAAAATATTAATTTGCTGAAACACGGTAAAGCAACGTCAGCACCATGGCTATTGTTTTCTCGCAGTACGGAAAAACTGTCAATGTGGTATTCCGTACGCAATTTCCCATAATATTACATAAAATTAATGCGTACAACTTTGAAGCCGAGGCAGAGAAAACTGCTTCAAATCGCCGCAAATTAGTTGAACCTGCCCAACCGGAATAACTGAATCCCAGCTTATTATTGCGATAGCTATATATGACTTATTCAATCCTTTGAAAATTTCACTTGAATAAAGCTTGGAGATAAGCCACTTAAAAAAAATTGTTTAAATCAGAAGATACATGAAGAGAAAAGATGCTTATTTATATATCTTTTTGAAAATTGCCGTATTTTGAAGTGTGAAATGCCCGCTCATATCTCGTCTGATTTCATTTATCGGGTAGAAAATATTTCCTTCCTTTTGGGTTGCCGTAATCAGTTAAAAACCTAAACCAACATAGTATAATTTTATAATACTGTTTTCACATAAATGAATGGTCTTTTCCCAAATTTATTTATTAGTGTATCACTGTAAAACTCAATTGTACCCGGGCGAAGCCGGGCCGGTTCGCTAGTACTTACTAAATATTGGAGTTATATACTAGACAGGGCAGGGATTTTATTTAATTCGCTCAAGACTACAACAAATATAAGCTATTGGCGAGGGACGTCTAAGAAGTGAAGTTTGTTTACCATACATTCACAAATGTTCAATGTGACCACCACGAGCGGCACAAACGACATATACACGATAATCAAACTCGTTCCACACTCTTGTCAGCATGTCCGGTGTTGCAGTTTTTGGATGGCGTCCGTAATTCTCGTTTTGAGGTCGTCAATGTTAGCTGGCAATGGTGTACGAAACACTTGATCCTTTATGTACCACCATAGAAAAAAAAATCGCACGGGTTAAGATCCGATATTTTTGGAGGTCAGTGATGAAGAGCCTGGTCACCAGCTGCTCCCCGACCAATCCAGCATTGCGGCAACGTCTCGTTCAGGAATCCGTGAACAACTAGGTGCCAATGGGGGGGCGCACCATAAAGGAAACATCAGATGTCTCCTTCGCATTGACGTGTCGAATGTGAGCTTGCTACCCCCTCACCACCCCAAACTGAGAGTTATGAATGTCATACAAACCGTTACACCGGACATGCTGACTAGAGTGTGGAACGAGTTTGATTATAGCGTATATGTCGTTCGGGCCGCTCGTGATGGTCACATTGAACATTCTTAAATGTATGGTAAACAAACTTCACGGGTCCATGGTTCATTTGATTGGTCAGTCAAGGTTGTGGATTGTTTGGTTTTGATATAACAGTATATACCTTCAAAGTTGGGGTATTCTCTTATACTCATGCTGTATAGTTTGTTGGCGTAGCGATTGTCTCCAATGCCATGCCGCCTCAAGGGGAGATCCACCGGCGCGTCGGTGCTATGTTTTGAAATCTGTAACTGTTCCCTAAGCGCTGCGCCCTAGTTAACTCATCTGAAGTGACTGCAGGCGAAGTTGGGATGCGTTTTAATAAATATATTTCAAATATTGGACAACATGCGCAGATAAATATTTCAAGTTTTACAGCTTTTCATTTTTAGTTTCAGGTTGAATTTGTTTTATTAGGATGTTTACTTATACTATTATTACACATCAGTAAATGCACGAAGAAACACTGTCACTGTCCTACTTCTCACAAAAAATGCTAACTAACTCTCGAGCCGTATTTTAGTACCATGTTATTAAATGAGTGGCCAAACAAATACATACAGTTGATTGATCAAAATGTTTTGTTGACAGTCTAATCTAGTTTGGCCCAACATAGAGGTTAATTATTCAGAAATGTATTTAGTTAGATGAACAGAAGTAGTTTTGTTGCTTTGCAAGTTTTATTTACTCAAGAAAATATTTTTTGCGGCAGCAAAATATATTTTAGGTCATATACAAACAAATATTTTCTTTGCTTTTCTCTCAGTGTAACATCGTGAATGTGGCTTCTTTGAGCCACTGTGGTTAAATGTACACCAGTTGCATTTTGCAAACAAGCACACTCCCCGCACCGCTCTGGTCCTTCTTGCGGCCGCAGTTTGCTTAGCTTGTCCGCGTTAACTGATCCATAGTAACTTTTTTAAAGTTAAGCGTTTTGCCGAACAATAAGGCAAATTCTGCATCTTCCTTTTAACTTTTGAAATAAGCTTCGGTGCCAAAAAGAGCTAATAGTTAAATCTTAGTTAAACTAAGATAGGAGTGAAGATATTTGGGTGGCTCTTGACATCGAGGTCTTGAGAGCCGATCATGGTGAAGTGAAGTGAATATGGAACAGCGCCGGAATACAAGGGCGAGGTAAACGGGAGATCGCATATAAAACCCGCCGACCAGCGGCATCTAACATTGGATTACAAAGAAATTGAAACATGTCACTCCTTTGACTTCAATAAATGCCAGCTAAAACTGAAATTTGTGTTTAAATAACTTTCTGGATTTTTACAAACCAAGATCTTAAGTTAAATCATTCAAACCCATTGTTCACAATTGTGTTAATTACGCACGTGTAGGTAATTTTTGGTCTGTGCTGCACACTGCGAAGCTCAGTCCAATGATCTTACCTGTGGGTCAATTACTCTGAAACCGTCTTACTGGTCTAGGTAAAAATTGGTTTATATAACTGTAGTCGTACTTACAGCCTACAGCTCATTGGATGTGGCAGCAAAACAAGTGTTGTGTAGATTTAAGGCGGTAGTATCCATTCCTTCTTGGATTTTTCTTGCCAATCTTAGTGATGAAAATTCATGACCAGGCATAAAAAAAGTCAAAGCTAGACATGGCAAAGGACTACTTAACAATTTTTTTTAAATCTGTACGGTTTCAATTATACCTCTATTTTCCCATGTGGGGTTGGCATTATTAAATAATTAGGTAATATGTGACTGCGATTACAGATGTGAAACTAATCTTGTAAAAAATAATAAGTTGGATTTTGAAATAACTGTTACGATGTTCTCTATGCATTAACTAGCTTAGTTTTTAACAATTTATGGAGGAATATACGTAAATCCAAGATGCCAAGGATACTTCCGCCTTAAGTACAGGACTCGTCATTTTTTTGCAACACCTGAAACATAAAATTAATGTGGGTCTGAAATGGTTTAAATTGTGATATTTACGATATGAAACATGATGATTTTTACATTTTTAATAGTTGGGTATTTTAATCAAGTTATCATCGATATCGTAAGACGAAGCCATAACATATACTCAAAATCGAGGAAAACGTTACTGTCGTCTCTTTAACAGTTGTGAATGTCTGCACGTATTTGAAGCCCACCTTAGTTGAATATCATGTATAAGGGCATTGTAACAACTGAAAACTTATAAATACAATGGCAGAAAAGTAAAAAAAAAGTGAGAAGAAATAAGTAGAAGGGTGTAACCAGGAGCAACCAGCTCATGTGAGAACCTGAACGAAGAAACTTATTAAGAGTAATGTGGAATTAGTAGAGACCGGAAAAATTCGCGAGTTCAATGACCTGCAGGCTTGACTCTACAGTCTTATGTACAAATATGCCGACATAAACTGCACATCGGTTGCCTGCTGTCATAGTGGAAGGCGACGATTGGACCAGCGTTCTCCAGGAAGTGTCAAATACCACATGGGCCAATGTCTAAAGTTATATAAACGCATGTGTTTCTAATTCTAGCTTGTGCCAAAATGAATCCGCAAATTCTTCAGGTCTCTAAGAATTAGAAACTAATCCCATTTAGAGCGAAGCAAGACATATGGTTAAATGGGAGTGGGGCGGCAAGTTATAAACCGAATTAAAACCTATGTAAGAAATGAAGTGAATTTAATAATAACAACCAAACTAACTACGCTCCCTCTCTCTCCCCCTCTCTTTCTCTCTCTCTCACTCTCTATCTCTCTCTCTCTTTGAAATAACTCAATTAATTACATCTTGGAGTGAACTGAAAATCCGACACCCGCGGCTCAAAAGAAGATCTGGACGTCCCTTTCGTCTTCGTATGTAAATAAAATTGTGGCCATACAAAGCAATAAATATCCTCTAAGAAAAATAAAAAAACTAAGTTCAAAAAATTAAACATAGAAAAATTCTATAATGTCATAACAGTTCTCTCTTGAATTACAGGTATGAAATTCAATTATAATTAAGCCCTGTAAATATTTAAAACATGAACCGTAAGTAACACAATGAAACGAACCGAGATGTGGAACATAATAATAGCCTAAAGTATTTTAACAGTCACCCTTGCATTAACCTCTTATTAAAGTTGTGACCGATGTGCATAGAAGAACATACTATATTAAGCATGTTGCATTCTAAATGGACTAAACACAAGTATTCAATTACCTGTACAATGAATGGTTTTAAGTTCAAAACGGTAATACGGAATTTTAACTATAAAGAGAGAATTCCTTTAATTTTCATGACATTATAAATTTCTTGAAGATACTCTTGCTGGGATAAGTTCATTTATTCCACTGTTATTGATCAAGTAGAATGCTAATACAAGTGATGGAATAAGTGAAAAATATATTTGCAGTTGTTCTACAGTTAAGTATCTTGGCAAGCACTGTATATATATATATATATATATATATATATATATATATATATATATATATATATNTTTAGTCGGAGATGGATTAACTTTACCTGGTATACTACACAAACTGGCACTTAAATAATTGTATAGAATATAATACCCCTAATCTGGCTCTAATGATGAGTTTACCAAATCCTGGTAGAAATATTCTATATGCATACGATGGTTCATCGTTGTCTTCGGCCGATCTCCTGGAGATTGCGAACTTGGCCCTAGAAACAGGAAGGTAAGGATCAAGGATATACGCTGTTCATGGTAAGATGAGTACTTTTGAAAGTCCTGCTTAAGATCTGCTTGAGTGTACATTNGATCAAGGATATACGCTGTTCATGGTAAGATGAGTACTTTTGAAAGTCCTGCTTAAGATCTGCTTGAGTGTACATAGCGTATTCTTCCGCTATATGTAAAAGCGACATTTACGTGGGCCTGATTACTTTATTCATGCGTCGGTCAAATGAAAGAGTCAAATTATCAGAAAAGTAAATATTTTACAAATTTGCCACTTTACTTCCATGTATTCAAAAACTAAAAGCAAATATAATTTCATTGTTCTTGAATGTNTATTTTACAAATTTGCCACTTTACTTCCATGTATTCAAAAACTAAAAGCAAATATAATTTCATTGTTCTTGAATGTTTAGTTAACACTTTTTATTCAACGATAAAGAAATGTAAATTTTTGCTCTCTATCGTTACCAACTTTAGTGGGCGCATGGCGACTGTTAAAATACATGCAGGTAGAGAGGCAGTGACATTTGCAAAGGTTGATTTCAAAAGTGCTCAAATAATTATGAACAGCCTTTAACAGCCATGCCACTGCACAATTAAGAGCGGAAGAGTTTAGTCCTTCCCGTTTAAGTTCAAGACGATGCAGTTTATAGACAGTCCATCAAGTAACAGACTAAAGCTACAAAAAGGGTCGATTTTTGGTAACAGAACGTTAATAGAGAAAAATTGTACACTTCGCACTCTTGTGTTGCGTCTTCCATTTCTTAGTTTACATATGCCCGTAAAGGAAAAATTAAGATGTTTTCAATGGTTTCAGAAAACTGCAACCCTAAGTCTCCTTACGCTATTTTTTGAGATGGAAACCTAACGCGAATCTTGCCATGACATAGGCAAATATAAGCAAATGGAGATTTTGGTGGCAGGTATTTCCAATTTAACCACATTTCTCGTGTTTATATAAGATGAATGCAATATTTGCAATGTTTACTGCCTATAGATTATATATAGTACTTCTCTATTTTGAGTGTATGTGAATATACACGGTCGAGTCCCATGGTTATGACCACCTGCTAGAAGTGCCATCTGCCGCGCGTAGCCCATGACGTATGGCACGTGACGTGGGCTGGTGAAGCGAGTATATAATGCGACCGACAGGCTGGCTGTAGGCTTCCTGCTGTCATGGGTAAGAGAAGCGATTTAACCAAGTTGTAAAAAAGGATGATCATTGGCTTTCGGGCCAAGGAGAGCAGTTCGGAAATAGCGACGTCTGTGAACTGTTCACGTGCCCCCGTGGTAAAGGCGTATAGTGAGTGGACGAATGGCACCATTGGGAATAACCTTCGTGAAAACTGCGGAGTTCCACGTACCATTGATGTCCGAGGTGGACGTCGACTACGACGGTGCGTGAAGGCCAACCGACAGGCTACAGTGGAACAGCTCACTGCCCAAATGAACCAGGGGACATCCAGCCACATGTCTACTGCAACAGTTCAGCGAAGCCTTCTACGAATGGAGCTCTGGAGTAGATGGAGGATGACTGCACACATGTTAACACACGTGCATCGATGAAAACGACTCGAATTTGCTCGACAGTATGGCGACTGAACCGCTGCTGATTAGTGGCGGGTAGCCTTCTCCGACGATTCACGGTTTCAGCTGCATATAACGGATGGACGTCAGCGTGTCCGGTGAGAAACGTCGGAGAACAGACACCCTGCATCCATTGCTGGACGAACACAAAGCGGTGGAGGCAGTGTTATGGTCTGGGGGAATTTTGTCGTGGTATTCTCTAGGTCCCATCATCCGTGTGGAAGGCACTCTTGATCAATTTGCTTATAAATCCATACTATGCGATCACGTCCACCCGTACATGATGAATATCTTTCATCGGGAGGATGGTATCTTCCAGCACGATAATGCACCTTGCCACACTGCTAGAAGTATCCGCACGTGGCTGGAAGAGCACGATCATGACTTCTACTACTCCCCTGGCCACCAAACAACCCCGATTTCAATCCAATTGAATATCTGTGGGACCACCTCGATCGTCGTGTTCGCCATCTGTCTCCTCCGCCACGCACCCTTCAACAATTGTGGGACGCACTGCAGACAGCATGGCTCCTTATACCCGTGGAGACCTATCAGCGCCCGACTGAGTCACTGCCAGCTCGTCTAGCTGATGTCCGTGCTGCGAAAGGCGGTTACTCTGGATACTAGCAGGTGGCCATGATAATGTGATTCGACTGTGTATATAACCATATAACAATAAAAATTCCATTAAAATACAGTTTTGCATACCCGACAATAAGAAAAATCACATAAAACCATAGGTTAATAATTAGTCTATTTAACTTAAACTTCCAATCGAATACACAGAGTTAATTGGAACTTTATAAAGACATACACATAACTCTGAAATTACTCAGCCTAATAAGAAAACCTCGTAACTCCGTTTATGGAAATTTTACACGAGGAACAAAAAACTGTCGTACGTGTTACTTGAAGTGCAATTTT
Organism: Clitarchus hookeri; assembly: GCA_002778355.1. Taxonomy (NCBI): domain Eukaryota; kingdom Metazoa; phylum Arthropoda; class Insecta; order Phasmatodea; family Phasmatidae; genus Clitarchus; species Clitarchus hookeri. Next base: position 181,778 of record NQII01002811.1, read on the forward strand.
GTCACAGATCAATGATTACAAATCCGAAGCAGATTTGTAATAATTTGTTGCTTTTATTTTACCCGATTGGAATTTTTTAATGGAGTTACGTGTTTTTCTTTATAATGGGTGCAAACCAAGTAATGGAGACATGAGTTCTTCCCAAATGTGGGTTTCAAAAAGAAAACAAACAATTATTAGAAATGTATTTTGTAAAAAAAAAAACGTTATTGACAGTATGTCCTATATAACAAACACGACAGAAAACACAAAAAAAATAATAATATGTTAAATCTCTATTCTACAGTCCATGCAAAATCCTTTAGATCTCAAATGGTATGTCATCATAAAAATTGTCAAAATCTACCTCCATGCTNTCTCAAATGGTATGTCATCATAAAAATTGTCAAAATCTACCTCCATGCTCATTTTCAGTGCTTGCAGATGGTCATGCTTTGTTTTCTTGATCTTGAAACGGTTAGTATAGAGAGCAGGCAAGTCAATAAACAATTTTCCAGGAGACTGGACATTTCCTAACTGGAAGCTCCAGCCAGTCACTAGAATATTGCAGTTTGTAGTACAATTTACCATCAGATGTATACTTCAGAGCTCTGATATCAATGGCACACGTATCACCCAACATCTTCACAGGACGAATGCTAGGGTAAATTAGTGCTTCATCAAAACGTCAAAAGAAAGTGTGATGCAAGTATTGAGTAACATAAGGACGAGGGTTCTTGAGCGCCTCCTTACATACTTGCACGTAGTCAGCTGGTACTTTGATGTTCCATAACTGATGAACAATTCTGTAATGCATTTAGCCTGCTTCCATTTGGGTATACCCTTTTCCCAGATATTTCTGTTCGATTGTGATGCCGTTGATAATGGGCAGATGTGTAAGCGTACTTGACAATGTTGCGTTTCTGTTTTGATCGCAACATCCGTCACTATACAGGATGATATTTTCTNTGCTTCATCAAAACGTCAAAAGAAAGTGTGATGCAAGTATTGAGTAACATAAGGACGAGGGTTCTTGAGCGCCTCTTTACATACTTGCACGTAGTCAGCTGGTACCTTGATGTTCCATAACTGATGAACAATTCTGTAATGCATTTAGCCTGCTTCCATTTGGGTATACCCTTTTCCCAGATATTTCTGTTCGATTGTGATGCCGTTGGTAATGGTCAAATGTGTAAGCGTACTTGACAATGTTGCGTTTCTGTTTTGATCGCAACATCCGTCACTATACAGGATGATATTTTCTGCATTATTACGGAGAGGTAGTTGTGAAAAAATAAAGTGGCCAATAACTGTTGAGAATTCATTTGCAGTTAACTTTCCTTCTGTTTCATTCAAAATATAATAGTAACCATAGTGAGTTTTCATGTCATACAATGTAAAGTTGTGCACTACCAGTTTGGTTTTGTAATCTAAATTCGAACATGTTCGATTTGGGACACAGCAATACAGATTGTAGGTCCATTGTCAGAACACATTCTTTAGTCTCTGTCAGCATGTTTTTTTTTCTGATCTGACTTCTTTTTTTTATGATGGATTTAGTAGGCGTTTTCTACTAGGTTCCTTGTTTTAGATGCTACACAAGTGTCGCATTCATCCTTCTTTGGTTTAAACAAACTGAGATTTTAGATTTTCATCGTCGAAAACATTTGGAAATGTTGCTGAAGACAGTTCATCAACACCTTTTAGCTTGTACCAATCATCTCTGTATAACTGTATTTCTAAGAGACAACTCGAAGAGCTGTCTCTTAGAAATACAGTTCGGTACAAGATGCACCGCACCAATGTGATTCCAGTTTCGGCAAACTTGCGATGAATTCATGCAAGCATTTATTTGAATTTGTATACGCCATTTCCTCAAGATTCTGATTTTCTGCTTCGTCTACAGCTCTCAGAATTCAAACCAACTTCATCTTCCTGTTCACCTTCTGCCAAGTCATTTGTTTCGTTCTTCAGCCACTTATGAATACTCCATTCACCAATCCCAAGTGTATTCAAAAACATTTTCTTGCATACTTATTTTAGGAGAACTGTCAATTTTCTTTATGAAATACTCATATAAATATTATCTTCAAGAAGTAGATTAATATTTTCTATCTCTGTGTCTAGCTGTGTCTTTTCCTGTGAGAAAGCGAATTATTTGTTTTTCCTGCCATGTAAGTGACCAAAATGTTTTGAAAATTCTTTGTCTGTCATGGTCTGATAGCAAACTGCACTAACGGATTTCTTTCTCTTACTACATGAACATCTTCATTCCATTTTCCTTGCCTCCCTCTGAACATTGTATTTCCAAAAGCCATATTTGAATTTTCTTTTACCTTTGTATTCTCTACCTTTCTTCCTAGCTCTCTTATTTGAATTGCTAGTACACGTGTCTGCATTTACTTTGTGTCGTTAAGCTATCTTTCATTCTTCTCTTACATTGTCTTCAACGTTAGAATCTTACTCTTCTGAAATAGTAACTGAATCCCTCCCGACTTTCTCTTACAGTTCCGTTCTTGGGTTTTCCATGTGAACAGAGGGTGCTTCGTCTTGCACTAAACAAACTGAAATTTCTTGAACATCATTACCATTCTGAGTCTGATGTTCTGTTTCACTCACTTTCACATAATCATGGCTCATTTCACCTGTGTTCACATATTCATATACTGTTTATTCAATATCATTAACAGCATGATCTATTTCACTAGACGCAACTTTTACAAAATAATGTTCATTTTCATAAGTCATCATATCATCATTATCCACTTCAGTGTTCACCGAATGACAATACAAAAGTTCATTGTCTTGGTCAAATAGCATTTCAAGATCACCATCATCAAAACCACCAAGAGTACATTCCACAAGCCTACCTGTATTTGCAGTAATTGTAGTTGCTGAACATTCTCCAATGCTTGCACCTACAGAGCATGAAAAGCTGTTATTGTCATCCTTTTCTTCATTTCTAGCTGATGCCGAGCTATCATCTTCATTAACAATAAATTATGTATTTGCTAAAATATCTTCACATTTCTTTGTTGGAACCTCAACATCAAGTACACTGGTTGAGTTCGGATGGCTTGTTTCCTTTTGATAATCTGCCAAACACAATCATTATTCACTTTTTGTTGCACTTTCTATTCTAACAACGGGCCATTTATTGTTTCAAGTAAGGGCTAAATTACAGCCATTTAAAACCATTAATAAAACATTGTACTATTCGTTGATATACCAAATATCTTTGCTGTGAATGCAGTAGCAATACTTGTATCTCCGAGAAAAAGCAATGATTTTTAAATACGAAAACCTTGTATCTCCACAGCCAAGAAGTCAAGATTTATTTCAAATAATAAAGACTAGTTCGATTAATAGTTTATTCTGGGACTGATAAATACTACTTACCTGTAATAATTGTAGCCATCAGAGTTAAGAAAATTCAGTTAAAACCACACACAACACATCGTAATAAGCACTCACTATCAACAATGCGTCTGAGTACACGCACTGCCTATGGAGTTACCTAGTTTTCCGACCAAAGAATAAAGGTAGGAGATACGAGTGTTTCTCTGTGGCTTATTGTAACTACAGCATTCAATTGTTACATACAGGATTTTTCCAGACTGTATAGTTCATATACAGCCACAATGTCGAAATCAGGAAAAAGTGGAGTTACGAGGTTTTCTTATTAGGCTGACGATAAATGTTTTTATATGCCCAGTGTGTTGTCAAATCGCAGGTGACTAAATTTCAAGTTTTTATTTTTAATGCAATACCGCCGTTTTATTTATTTTAAATTTAATTAAGTAAATATATGAGTTTATAGCATATACCTAACCGAGAGATAAAATATAATTATGAAGCTCAGAAAGAACAACCAGTTTGAAATATTCGTGTACGTAAAATCGCCTTCTGTAACGTTATTAATCGCTCCTGAGGAAGATGAACTGGAAGAGTAATGAAGGAGTGGGAAATGTACGCCTGGCAAAGGCGTGGGATGGAAGAGAAATGCCCTTAAATAATGTGCGGAACAGAGAGAGAGAGAGAGAGGTGTTGGCTTGATGCTGGGACACAGCGAGAAATCACTTTGAGCAATTCATTCTCTCTCTGGCTGCATGTATTATGCATACGAGAACCGCTNAATTAAGTAAATATATGAGTTTATAGCATATACCTAACCGAGAGATAAAATATAATTATGAAGCTCAGAAAGAACGACCAGTTTGAAATATTCGTGTACGTAAAATCGCCTTCTGTAACGTTATTAATCGCTCCTGAGGAAGATGAACTGGAAGAGTAATGAAGGAGTGGGAAATGTACGCCTGGCAAAGGCGTGGGATGGAAGAGAAATGCCCTTAATTAATGTGCGGAACAGAGAGAGAGAGGTGTTGGCTTGATACTGGGACACAGCGAGAAATCACTTTGAGCAATTCATTCTCTCTCTGGCTGCATGTATTATGCATACGAGAACCGCTCGCCATCTCAGCCGCTCCCTCACAGCCCAGATATCCGCGATATAGCTGCCGGCTGCACGCTGAATTAAAGATAAGAGCCTCCTTGATAGCATATTTAGCAACTCCGAGACGAAAACAACACTGCACGTTCATTCTCCTACACTGTTCGGAGGCGTAAACACAATGGACACATTGAGAGTAGTTTCAAAAAGGTTCACGTTTCCTATTTTCTCACTGTTTTGGTGAGAACGTGAATATTTACTTTGTTTCGTGGTATTCATGATAAGCGCGCCGTAACTGTACGACAGAATATAAAAATAACGTGTGTCGTAGAAACGTTTGTTTAAATGTGGCGCCATATTGATAAAATATACTGTAAGAGCCCGCTAAATTACATATAAGTTAGTCCAATTACGGAAGAAACTTGCTCATTTGAAGTGATCTGAACCATTGTCACGCTGAGATATTTTTTTCCCCGCGTTCGAGGCACAGCTATACGGTCGATAATAACACGCGCGCCCAGCGCTGCATCGCCCGTACGCGCAAGGCNTCATTTGAAGTGATCTGAACCATTGTCACGCTGAGATATTTTTTTCCCCGCGTTCGAGGCACAGCTATACGGTCGATAATAACACGCGCGCCCAGCGCTGCATCGCTGGACCAGCGTGGAGTGCTTCCGTCGACACGCCTTCCTGTGCAAGTATGATCTGTAGCAGTGGGTTCTTATTACGCGTGATAAAAGTCCACAGACGTAACTATGACCGTACGGTTTTACCAACCCCCTAACTCTAAAAAAAAACTGCGTAGGCAAGCTCTAAAAATGCTTTTTTTTATCGTATTCACTGTATTTTTCTCTTTAGATACGCTTGATATAATAAAAACCAAACCTTGCGGACTTAGGCAACTATTAGTTTTTATATTATTTGGCAAAACAAACTTATTCCCAGAATATTTATTTGCAGAGCTAAGCGTAAACAACGTATGTACAGAAAATATGCCCGGACTACCGATTCTCAAGATCTAAAAATTTATTTCCCAAATTTCATAAAAAAATTTTCCTTCTTAGGTCTTGGCTGTACTTCACTGTAACGCTTTATTTATCCATATAGGCCTTTATATATATATATATATATATATATCTCAAAAATGTAATTTCGTTGTAGTGTGAAGGCCTTCCCAATATTCCTAAGCTAGCAATGTACTAACGCTTCTAATCAGGGTAGACATCCGATTAACTGTGTTTGCGCGTGGTGAATGCTCGCTACGCGGTCCTTGTGCATGAAGATGCACTTTAGCTACAAAATAATATGCCCCTGCTTGTTGGTGCAAGATAAAAGCCACTCAACCTCAATTCCCCACCCCCGTAAGCTTCGCTACTGAAGTTTCTGGACAATCCCGCTGCTTCCTGGTCATGTACTTTCTAGGAAACACACTATCCTAAACGGACAGTACCTCTAGCACACGACAACTTCAACAAATGTTTGGAATGTTCCCACGACAACTAGGGTTGTTACTGCCCTCAAATCCGATTACAGAACTGTCCGGTGCTGGCAACAGAGGTTATTACAATCTTGACTCTTGTGTGAACGATCCCAATATGAAGTTCTTCTGTTGGAGGTATTACGTGTTTTGCAATGGCAAGTATACGTACAGTAGCAAATACAATCACAGGCAGGAATACAACAACCAGTTCTGTAGGTATTACTATCTATAATAACAATATTTAGATGGTAGCTGCAACCCATCTGACGGCTATCCTTATTTAAACATTCTAGATGGTTCCTATAACCAAATTTTTTGTCAGTGTACTCGTACTTTTGTTAAAAAAAAGTACGTACAATTTTACATGGCTAATATTTTTTCAATGTACTTCTCTCGGCTTGAAATCTGTTATAAAGTAGCTTGCTCATTTTCCATTAGTAAGAATGCAATAATTTTACCAGTATATTCATCCGTTTTGGACCCATAATAAGTTATGGCTTCAGATGTTGCAAATCAGACATTTGCGACGAGTAATGAACGTGAGTCGACACACACACACACACACACACACACACACAATCAACGATCTATTAGGAGCGGCGCAAAAATATTCATCGACTTGCTGTACTCCAATACACTATGGTTTTTGGAGCCACTGACGTGACTGTATTATCACGTCCTTGGTGTTTGCCCGCGAAACACTCACGTTTAATGTCGGAGTAACTTTACTCTGATCGGCTCAGCCAGGTAAGAAAATGTCTTCTCACGAGACACGCGCACAATCATCAAAGTAATTTCGCAAGTGCACACGCAGTATATTGAAAACTACAGTCTTTTAGAGGTATCTTCACACTTTTTTTAAATCAAACCTATGGGAGATCACTATATGTACGGCGTGTCTGGTTGTTTCCTACATATCTCACGCATCACGAGCGTTTTATTCTTCTGTTAACAAAANCAGGTAAGAAAATGTCTTCTCACGAGACACGCGCACAATCATCAAAGTAATTTCGCAAGTGCACACGCAGTATATCGAAAACTACAGTCTATTAGAGGTATCTTTACACTTTTTTTCAATCAAACCTATGGGAGATTACTATATGTACGGCGTGTCTGGTTGTTTCCTACATATCTCACGCATCACGAGCGTTTTATTCTTCTGTTAACAAAAAAGTATCTCATTTTTTTGTTAAATTAGACTTTCACTTGTATTTTCTTTATAAATTATGATATTTCTTTTATAATGCATATGCATATGCACTGGGTAATGCCCAGTAAGTAGAGACCTGAAGACTTCGTGGATTCATTAAGGGACAAGCTATAATTCAAAACATATGCGTTTATATAAATTTAGCCGTTGGCCCACGCGGCATTTGACACTTCCTGAAGAATGCTGGCCCAATCGTTGCCTTCCACCATCACAGGAGACAACCAATGTAAAGTTGATGTCGTCCTGTTTCTACATAAGACTGTAGAGTCTAGGCTGCAGGTCATTGAACTCGCTAATTTGTCCTGTCTCTGCCAGTAAGAAATTGTTCTCGTGCCAAATGTTATTAAACTGAGTGTGTACGAATGCGGTGCGTTGTCGCTTTGGTGTAATTTTCTAGCCTTAGTTAAGCTTNTCTAGCCTTAGTCAAGCTTTGCTTGCATGGGGCGGAGGAATATCCTGAAAGTAGAACTTCAGCAGGGCTTCAGAAAAGTTGGAGGTAACAGTGCATAAATATTTTTGGAAAAAACAGGGTGTCCTATCTATTTATTGGCTGTGTACTCGACTAGAGTAAAATGAACCGTTCGTGACCTACGGCACTAGCATAGCTTGCGAATCAGTTACAGGAAAGATCAATAGGTATTAAACCTCGCAGTATGCAGGAACAACCAAAAATATCCTTCCTGTGCTTCACGCATGCAATTCTGCATTCTGGGTGTGAATGAGTTAATAACTTAAAAAATTAATTTTGCCACATCACAGGAATGTGCTGAATTCAGATGTCTTAAACTGCCAGTCGTCACCGAAAACTGTCCCATTTGCAGCATCATATTGTCTCTCTCAGCTGAACTCAAGGTGGGTAAATTGAGAATCAATTTAAAATGTCACCGTATTATTCGCATGGGCTGTCAGTTGTGACCAGTTATCTAAATACGGACGCATTNAGAATCAATTTAAAATGTCACCGTATTATTCGCATGGGCTGTCAGTTGTGACCAGTTATCTAAATACGGACGCATTTCTATTTAATTATAGTTATACCGTTTTCCAGCAACCTGTGTTCAAGTAACGTCCAGTAGGCATCTAAGAATTCTACATTCCTTTCATGAAATTATCTACAAACCCATTCAGTCTTCATACAAACTAAAACACAGTACTTAAAATACTCTACAATAGTTGTGCATCTACAACACAAACTACAAGTTCTCTTGAGGCTAGTATCAAGCAAGTAGCATTTAATTTCGTCTGTTCTATTCGTATCAGAAGCAGACTTCCGTAACATGAAGCATATGGAGTTTAATAAAAGAAAGACCACAGATTAAGTCGGCGGTACCCTTGCCATTTTGTATTTATTTATATATCTTTATAATTTAATGTTGAAATCCGAACCTAAATTTTACATACGGAACTACATTACAGAATTCCTGAAACCATGACGGACTGATTACATACAGTCTGTATTTTCTCACGCCAGACTGAAAAATAATAAGTAATAAGTTAGTCTTTATTACGGTTACATATGCGACGAAAACAACATGGGTTGAATATTGTGGACTTGAAAATATTTGTAACGATATGCCATATGTCATGACAACCCTCGTAATCAAATATTTTATGTGAAAAGTAAGTTTCCGTGAAACAAGATTAAATTCAAGATTGAAGGGAATTAATGGAACAATGAATGATTTCATATATTAGGAAAGCTACTAGAGCTAACCGAAATTATTAGTACTGTTTGTAAAATTAATATATAATTTAAAATTAAATGGGCGGATTAGAGGAAGGCCGAGAGGAGTGCGAAAAGTTGTGATGTTGATTGGCCTTACATCCTGTTTAGTGTAAGTTTCCTACGCCACTATATTGCTTTGGAGGAGATAGTCTGGCCCTGGCCTGCCTTAGCTGCTTTAAGGCTCGGCTTTATCCCTNACGCCACTATATTGCTTTGGAGGAGATAGTCTGGCCCTGGCCTGCCTTAGCTGCTTTAAGGCTCGGCTTTATCCCATATGCAGAAACTCTTTGTTTTCGCGTCATCATTTCAAATTCATTGTATTAACTGACAATGTACGTTCATAGAAAATTTGCATTTTACGAGTTGTTTAATATTTTTTACGCGTAATTTTAATTGTGTGTTATCTGCTTGTTGTAAAGTTAAGAGAACATATGTATACGTTATCAATAAGTTCTCACCTTTTTGCAAGAAGGAAATGATACACTGTGAAAATTAGATACGGGCGTATGAAATAACTAAAAAATTATAAATTTTCTATAACCAAATATTTTCTANTATGAAATAACTAAAAAATTATAAATTTTCTATAACCAAATATTTTCTATAATACCTCTGGATCTGAAATTATGACACGAAAACGATGCATTTCTGCAAAAGGGGTGTAGACGATCCTTGATTCCAGTTTGTTCCCAGCCTTGACGTACTGCCCGGCAACGACGTGAACGCCAATATTTCCCTGGCATAGGCTTGCGACATGATAACATTGATCATATCCCATGGACAGTTCTAAGTTGCCAGCTNGCCAATATTTCCCTGGCATAGGCTTGCGACATGATAACATTGATCATATCCCATGGACAGTTCTAAGTTGCCAGCTGGAAGCAAAGTTATGACGTTAGTGCGGGGAAGCACCTTGTTATACGTGGTCGCATTAACATAGTTTAAGTACAACGCACATTTAAATTAGGTGATATTCATTATATTGATACGCATATAATTGCACATGAAAAGATTAATTCATTATTAAATAACAAATGAAACTATGAAATTATGTTATTTTTAATTCTATAAACTGAAATAAATTCATCGATCGACTTTATGCTAAAAGGCATAAGATGTTTATTAGATGCAAAAGAGAACTTTCTACAGCAATGCTTCATTTCAAGGTAGAGTGTGTATTCTTAGAGATAATTCTGAGGTTTGATAGGACTGTCCACTTCTTACAAAATGTCAAGAATGACTTCATTGAAAGCATTTATTGACAAAGTAATTAATCGTTTTAAAAATATTGTACTCTGTTTTTTTTTTTTTTTTTTAAGTTTATTTGATGATGTTTTGCAGCACAATATTCGTCAAGATCTCTATCATACTAGTTTTATGAGCGAAGAAAATACTTCCAGTCACGGGTAGATGTTTATGGAAGCGAATCGTCATAACATTCAGAATTTTAGTTATAAAATGTACGCTCTTATGTTGTGTTTTGTTACTATGGTCTGTTAACGAGAAAGTCTGTTTCGTAGCCACAACCTCACTACACTTATGAAAAATCTGGTGACCTGCATGTTCAGATCAGTTGTAGATTGCAACTGGGGCTATATTCCTATATCATAAAAACATAAAAAACACAGGCCTTTTTATGANTCAGATCAGTTGTAGATTGCAACTGGGGCTATATTCCTATATCATAAAAACATAAAAAACACAGGCCTTTTTATGGAAAAAAAACAATATTTCCCCCGCTCCTCTGGATTTACCGTTTTATAGTCTTGTTTGTTATCGTTATGTAAATATATTGTCGCTTTCCTCACCTGCTGTTGTTTCTGGCACCAAATATACACTTTTCTATGTATGGTATATAAGGCTGGCGTAAATAGTCGTGATCTATCCCTGCATTTCTCAGAACTAAAAATCCTTAGCACTGTTTTGAATCGACAAACTACAAAGATTTAATTTTGGCTGTAGATATATTTTAATTTGTATCGGAAAAAAAACATTTACGAATAAAACGGGAACACAGTAGACTGTATTTTAGAGATTTTTATTATGTAAGCTGAGCAATAAAAATGGCAGGGATCATCATATATATATGTAAACAATCTTAAAAAAGAAGTTAGATGTTAAGATTTTAAAGAAACACCTGGGATAAATGACAAAAGTCTNTCAGATCAGTTGTAGATTGCAACTGGGGCTATATTCCTATATCATAAAAACATAAAAAACACAGGCCTTTTTATGAAAAAAAAAACAATATTTCCCCCGCTCCTCTGGATTTACCGTTCTATAGTCTTGTTTGTTATCGTTATGTAAATATATTGTCGCTTTCCTCACCTGCTGTTGTTTCTGGCACCAAATATACACTTTTCTATGTATGGTATATAAGGCTGGCGTAAATAGTCGTGATCTATCCCTGCATTTCTCAGAACTAAAAATCCTTAGCACTGTTTTGAATCGACAAACTACACAGATTTAATTTTGGCTGTAGATATATTTTAATTTGTATCGGAAAAAAACATTTACGAATAAAACGGGAACACAGTAGACTGTATTTTAGAGATTTTTATTATGTAAGCTGAGCAATAAAAATGGCAGGGATCATCATATATATATATATGTATATGTAAACAATCTTAAAAAAGAAGTTAGATGTTAAGATTTTAAAGAAACACCTGGGATAAATGACAAAAGTCTTCTTAATTTATTTGTGTAATTTTTCTTGTTTAATATAATTAATATAACGTACAATTGTTTCTCCAGGATACAAATGAAGGACTTGGGGGGAAATGCCGCCACTTGCCGTAATGTCACTTCGTTTGTTAGGAATTCACGTGGGTATCCGTTAGCGTTTAGTAAACGTCGTCGGCACTCGCCCACCGGCCACCTTGAATTTGTTGCGACGGAAGCACCGCGTCGCTAACGGGGTGGCTGCAACGTCCAGATTACAAGCTCTCTTAATAGTCAGCCTGCCCTGGAGATTACAGGTTCAAGGGATCTGCTCGCGGCACTCTTAATCCTTACGGCGCACCAGCTTTTTACCTCTACACAGTGGAGCAGCGCTCCAGAGTAAAGAACGGCGGGGCGGGGAGTTAGGAGCAGTACAAAGAGAGCCTTTTGTTAAGCCGCGTTGTTTTATCTTCGCTGCATTCTCTTGCGTTCTTCATACTCCTTTGCGGTCTGGTGGTGGCCACTGCGTTTGATGATCTGTGTTGTCGCGGGGAGCCGTATAAAAGACGTCATGGCATCGCTTTACCTTGTCGATACCTGACCAATTTAACTGCAATTCTTTTACAATTTTCTATAAAATGGCAACACCTAGACGCCTATTTTCACGGGCAAGTATGGATGGTCGTATTAATTTCTGCAGTATTTCTTACATACTAGCTGTTCCCGCGGCTCCGCTCACGTGGACTACAGAATTATTGTTTAGGTTTTTTTTTTATGAAGTATAATTTGACATAGTGGTAATCTTCTATTCTCTATATACAGTATATTATAAAACTCAAAAGTATCGGTGAATTAAATGGTAAAACCACTTATTAGTATTTCTCTGTTATAAATAAATATATGCTACAGCGGAGTTTTTTTTTTTAGGCCTTTTTATTCTACACAATTCTTTACTACACATGATATTGTTCCATCTTAAACGGTTTAGACAGCGTATTGCAAGAGAGCGCGCAGGCGGCAAACTTTTTTCCGACTTGATTCACTACTACCGTTTTTAAATTTTTTGAGATATTTTCTCGTGATAAAAAGTAGTANTTTTTGAGATATTTTCTCGTGATAAAAAGTAGTATATATCACCTTTCAGCCCTCAAACTATTTCTGTGCAAGAAATTACGTCGATCTGTTGCTCGGTTGGGACGTTGAATTGTTATTCCGTTTGTGTACTTTTTAATTTTCCAATAATAATTTCCCCGAGGGAATGAGATATTTTCTCGGGATAAAAAGTAGCTTATGTCACTTTCCGGCCCTCCAACTATCTCTGTACAAAAAATCACGTCGATCCGTTGCTCCGTTGCGACGTGAAAAAAGGAAAAACAAACAAACTTACAAACAAACAAACACACTTTCGCATTTATAATTTCAGTTAGGATTATATAATTGTAATACGCTGTACTCGAATTAGCGTTCCAAAATTTGCTGTACGTAAAATCACAGATTATTGAAAAAAATATTTCTTATAACGTTGTGATATTCCACGCGTAGGTGTTATACATTATATATGTTATTTGTTCTTTATAATACACCTGTTTCTGCAAAATATTTTATTCTTTACTATAATTTGCATCAGATCAGTACGCTGCATACATTATATACGACCTACCTGGGATTCAAACCCAGGATCCCTTGCACCGAGGAAGGTTTTCAAGCCAACCACTGCGCGATGGTTCGTAGTAAGCTATTATATTTCCTTTTCGAAATCATATCGATAAACTTTAAGGGTTCTGATCGCCGAAAAATTCACTATTTAATATTTGTCCCAAGTGCGCTTCAACATGTAGGCATTATTCAAGAGTACTATTTTCTCGCATAAAAAATTTTTAGATGGCACATTTTTTACACAATGGCCTGTCAAAATCGCAGTTTTAGTGTTTTGGGATATACAAAAAAAACTAACCGAAATGAGTTAGTTCAAAAAAAATTTTAAATCACACGATAAAATTCGACAAAAACATAATTTTCCTGAAATGATGCAATTATTAAAACCATTCTTTTGTAGTTCCCATGCTTCGTATGGAATATAGGTTCATTTAGGGTTGTACGTCCAAAATTCCTAAGATTGTGAATTCGACATGCAATAATGCAAAAACTATGTGATCTAAATATTTGTTATGCATGAAAAGACTACTTGTAAGTAATGTCTAGCGGTTGAACAAAGTTTACGACAAGTATAAAATAATATATTTTTTTTTTGTTGACCAACATTCTAAAGAATTATTTCCTTCTGCAGAAATACGAATGGAACAATGATGTACAGCAATTTAAGACCATTGGTGTACGTTATAGTTTTACGTTGAAAGTTAGCAAGTCTTTGCACGTTACAGTTATAAATATATTTATTATTGTATAAATTCTGTATTATAATTTTTATTATTTTGAGTTATTCTGCAAAGAGTATTTCGCCTATGATTAAAATGCTCGTCGGCCTGTACGAAGAGTCCTTTTCGCACGTGATGTGTTTTTTGGATTGATTACAAAATCAATTTTGAGCGATTTCGTACCAAAATATTGGCTATTAATTAAATTATAGTTATAATTACTGTTGGACAAAAGCTTACATAAAATAGGACACTCAATAAATTGATGATTTAACTTTCACTGGCTTTCTGTTTGGTTAAACTGTGACATAAAAACGTGTTGTGTAACGGACTTTAGGACAGCGTGCGTGAACTACGGTCTCCGTGATTGTCTTATGATTGTATCGGAAACTGAGGTGCTCCCCTCACTACAAACTCTCTGGTCTCTAAGAGGAATTTTAACACTTTAGGTCATCATTGGAGACCCGGGAAAATCGTGATTTCCTTTTAGGACAATCTAAACTACAAACACGTATACGTTTGACTTTCTGCCTCAATTGTATCGCAGTTAGCGAGACATGCCATGTATGAACTCGAACCAATAACTGACCTGCAAGAAAACCAGGACCAAATACCGTTCTACCTGGCCTCCGATGAAACTGGGGCATCAGCCAATCAACAACTAGCCTAGGCTCGAGTATCCAAAGGATGGTGGAATCTAGCTTTTTGCCTAATGAATCCGTGAAATTTTCTGGTCTCTAGTCATCGTGTCTTGTGAATACGTGATTCCGAGATCTGTCCATTTTCACGGCGCACCAGTGGCCTTGAACAATTCACATATAACGACAGTTGACAGCCGTTCACGGTATCAATGTGATTCTAGGATGGTTTGGTATTTTCTTCAGCTAGTTTCGAATCCAAGAAGAAAATTTTCGACGCCTGAAAAATGTGAAATACGTCCGAGGTTTTATTTGGAAACTTTTGACTTAATTTTTTGATGCCCAGACCGGTAAACCAGATANAATGTGAAATACGTCCGAGGTTTTATTTGGAAACTTTTGACTTAATTTTTTGATGCCCAGACCGGTAAACCAGATCATAAAACTTAATTATTAACAAAAAACTATTTTGTTCGTCTATACTACAGATTTTATATCACAAGTTATTAAAAAGAAGCCTGACTCTACTGTTCTGTAATTTAAGTCTGTTTCCTATTGACACATCGTGGGTTCGATTTCCACGCAGGAGTTATTTCAACTTATTTGAGATAAGGTTATTGCGCAGGGCGAATACGTGTTTGACAGAAAAAATTGATAGTAGATTAATTAGGATAAACTAAATTGTAAACCTATTTATAAACAATGGTCTAAAATTAATTTAAAAGGGTATTATAGGCTATGTCTTCTAAGTGACTGGAAAAATAACTAATTATCTGAAAATATACACTTTAAAAAGTACTGAATATGGAAAATTTCAATGCCTGGAAAATGAATAGTTAAATTACGGTCAGCAAACCAGCGTAAAGCATAACGCTATAATCAAACTATTTTATGGAAATAATTAAGGGTTCTCTTCCTTTTTATTTGTTTTTATTCCGCAAAATAATTTATTGTTCCTTTGTGTTATGTATTTGTTTCTTCTGAAAGACTGTATGATGGATATGTACCCTAAAATTTGCGTGCATTTATCTTATCGTGAATGTATCGTAACTGTAATAATTGGGCTATAATATTTTTAATTATTTTCTTATTAATGCCCTTGATTTTATATCGTTCATTTAATCAAGAGGTTAATCGCGGGACTCCAAAACGGAGCCTCGTGTTCGGAGATCGTCACAGTATTGCAACCGCGGCTGTGGAAGTTACTTACTCTGTTCTTTTTTTAATTTTCGTACACGTAATGTTTTTGGAATTATTTTTCTCTCCTCGAGCAAATATCCATCCAGATTTCTATACATACGTGTTCATCTGTTGAATAAACCCTGAAATTCAGTGCCAAAATGTATAGGCAAACACCGCGAAACGCGAGGAGAAAAAAATTACAAGTCAACGTAACTCATCAGATTTCTCTTATCAGATTTCTCGCGGTCATCAAAGACTCCTAAGTACGCGGAAAAAAATATTAGCGTCTCTGACAGCCGAAAATAGCATTTCCGCGAATTTCTGAACGTTACTGGATGTTTGTAACGAACTAAAAAGAACTAAATAAAACTGAAAATATTTGCAAAACGCCATCTTTATTTATGAAAAACTACAAGAGTTGATAGCCGAAAGAAGCATTCCCCGTCAAATATAACATCTTCCATTGTTTTTCCTTGAAATTGTGTAAATTTACTACCTTCAATGTTAAGTCGTGCCATGGAAACACGTATTATGTTATAGTTTTGGCACAAATCCCATGCAATTGATATCTTAACGCCAGCTATTTCACAAATCTTTTTTTAAAATATGAAATAAGCACAAAGTTTTAATTTTGGTGTCTTATTTTACCTTTATCTTGTCTTTTACAACCACGACAAATGTAGTGGTAAAGTAATGTTCAAAGAAAACTGATATAGAAAAATGCTTATCGCGTTTTCCACATTTATCACGAAACTATTTCTTACAACCACGACATGCCAGTTGTAATAATACATATTTCCGATTCAAAGGGAGGGAGCCACAACTAGGCAAGAATAAACATAACTTGTCTGAATAAGGGAAATTGTTTATTCGATATTAAAATACAGTTTATAACAAAAGTGTCAAATTTACCTACCAAATTTATTAACATTTTTCCGTGGTTGATATCACCGTAAAAGCTGCACAGCCATCGATGTAGGATGTACTCCAAATCTCTTTTTTCATTTTTATTACGAGCGTCTACTTCGAAACGAATAAACGAATCGATAATGAAATTGAGGAGATAAGTGTTGGATATTTCCTTTCTTTTTTTATTTGTCAGCAGCCGTCTTAAGACGTTACAATAATCGCAGTGAAGGGTGTCGCTCGCAAGTTAAACCAGTCTCAAAACGTTCATTTACAGCTGAATTGAGTTGTTGAGTTGAGAAATTTGGGCAGCTCTTAACAACAAGGTCTTGAGAGCCTATGATAGTGAGATGAGGTGAGAATATAGAGCAGCGCCGGGATGCAAGGGCAGAGGAAACGGGATATCCCCAGGAAAACCCGCCGACCAATGGCATCGTCCGGCACGATTCCCTCCTGCGAAAATCCGGGGGTGACCCGGCCAGGGATCTAACCCGGTTCACCTTGGTGGGAGGCGAGTAGTCTAGCCACTACACCACCGTGGCCCCTAGTAGGTGGACGCGCAACACTATAGTATTACATACGCAGCGTCGCGGATCTACTTCCTATGCAACTAGTCCTACACGAATGATCACACCGCCTTGTCCTCCAGGCGTTGTACGTCGCTAATTTGAACACAGTTATCTGATATAAAAATACTATCCCGGATAAAAAGTGTATACGGATTTCGTGTTACTTTTGGTGCAAAGAAACTATGTCTGGAGTTTGGGCACTGAGTTTCCGAACATTCTGTATAATTTATGAAAGAATGTTTACGCCGCCCAAAAGTGGTAAAGACAGCCAGAACATATATTCCCATGCAACTCATACTCCTTGCACCTTATCCCAACGTTCTGAGCAACTACGCCATACGGAGGTGGGCTAAAGAAGGGTCTTCCAACCGGCGAAGATTTCGACGAGGGGCTGGAAATAGGAGCGCGAGATCGTTCAGGTCGTGGATCCGCGGAAAGGGGGCGCAAACACGAATTGAGTAATAATTCATGTCGCATTCAGATTGGTCCGGAGAGGTTAACGGTGTCGTAGAAGGGAGGGAGTGAGAAAAGGGAGAGATGTGTAGGCGGTTGAGAAGGCCATAGATTCGCAGTTTCTGAGCGGTTTTGGGAGAGGCCGCGGATAAGAGAGGGTGCTCGGAGAAGACGCGTTTAGAAACTAAACTGCTTCGTTTGTTTCCCGAGGCCTACTTACTGAAGCGTAACGCCGGAATACCGTTCATTCCTCACGTCTTTCCGCTTGTTTTGTAGAAATTTATTCTCTGTTTCCAGCCAAGAATTTCTCAGCTCACGGTACTTTCATCACGTCCATTATCTCTGATCGGTTTTGTACATTTCCTTTAAGGATATTGGCCACGAAATATTTGTTATTATATATTTGTACTGTTAAACTTTTATACATTCTAAGTCATTAAAATTTCCTCACAAAACTATTTTTCAGCACACAGTTTTTGCATAAAAACATGCTAAATTCATAAATGTACCGTCATAGGAATGTACAAATAATTATGAAAACTAATTTACATACAAAAATGAGATAATTCGCACTGAAAGGAGATGTCAAGAATTACTTCAAGAGTATATAAAATCATACAAGAAAATAATTTTGCAATTCCAAAAAAATGCTGAAAATAAGGAAATTCTTGCATGCTTTTGATTTGTAACTGCTCCAGAATTTTTGTAAAATAACTTTTGCCAAGCGTACCTTAAAAGAATTAAAACAAGACATTTCAGTTGCCCTTGTTAAATTTTCTTCAAACCAGTTTGCTTTATTTTATCTGTAAATTACAAAAACAGTAAAATTTCGACTCATTTTGCAAAAAAAAACNCTTCAAACCAGTTTGCTTTATTTTATCTGTAAATTACAAAAACAGTAAAATTTCGACTCATTTTGCAAAAAAAAACTATGCGATGTAAAAAAAAATTTATTCGCGAGAAAGTAGTTACGGATATTCCCTGCAAGATGAACAANAAAAAAAAACTATGCGATGTAAAAAAAAATTTATTCGCGAGAAAGTAGTTACGGATATTCCCTGCAAGATGAACAACATGTAATGCTAAAGTAAAATAACAAAATGTTTCGTGGCTAACGCCCTTAAGGCTGGGGAGCGGTTTCCAATGAAACACTGCACCTGACTGTACAGCAAGCAGAGTTCATTATGAAGTATTACATGAACTACCAAAATTGTCAGAAAAGTATGATATGTGCTATGTATAAAGAATGCATATATTTTGTAACACTGTAAAATATTTGCTACCATTACTTATTTAAATATTTTTAAAAAAACCTAATAATAAGTGTTTGTTTTAATCATAATTAATGCATATTTTCATTCTGGATGCTTAAGAAAGCACATTTTGTAAATAAGTGTTCGTGAAATAAGGCAATTATAACAGTTACACTTATGTGCATAATATTGAAACAAACGTTAAAAAANTAAATAAGTGTTCGTGAAATAAGGCAATTATAACAGTTACACTTATGTGCATAATATTGAAACAAACGTTAAAAAAAATTTTATTAATTGACTTTATGTATATTAATTTCATTTTCCGAACAGTTGCCATTGAGCTTTTCAATCTGAGTAGTAATAAACCTTGTTTAAGCCGATTTTTTTGTTGCCCTGAAGGGTGTATCATATGATAGTGGGGGGGAGTAGGTTCTAGGTGTGTGCAAGGCCCTGGATCTATACGCTCTACAAACATTGGGNTAAATAAGTGTTCGTGAAATAAGGCAATTATAACAGTTACACTTATGTGCATAATATTGAAACAAACGTTAAAAACAATTTTATTAATTGACTTTATGTATATTAATTTCATTTTCCGAACAGTTGCCATTGAGCTTTTCAATCTGAGTAGTAATAAACCTTGTTTAAGCCGATTTTTTTGTTGCCCTGAAGGGTATATCATATGATAGTGGGGGGGAGTAGGTTCTAGGTGTGTGCAAGGCCCTGGATCTATACGCTCTACAAACATTGGGCGTAGGAGGAACATGCATCAGTCAATCAGTGAGATTTTGGAGTGCCAAACCAGCGTTTGTGGCTGGTCCTCCCCTTCAGTATAACTGGGACTAAGCCCGTGGAGGTCATTGTAAACCGGCAAGGCCACCAGAGGAAACACATGACGATAGATATGCTGGGTGGGTTCTCCATGCCAGGAAGGAAAATATGGAATTCATGCAGTGTTTAACAAGTGTTGTTAGCAAGTGTATGAAGCGAAAGATAGAGACGAGCAGGAGGGGCTCGTAATCCAACTGTAAAATAATCTTGTCTCCCGGCGGTTTCCCGAGGGCAGGCGAGGTCATCACTCAGCCCGCTTCCCCTTGCTGCGGGGGCCACACTGGTGTAGTGGTCATACTACTCGCCTCCCACCAAGTCGAACAGGGTTCGATTCCCGGCGGGGTCACTCCTAGGATTTTCGTACGTGTGGGAATCATGTCGGACGATGCCGCTGGCCAGCGGGTTTTCTTGGGGGTTTCCCGTTTCCCCCATCCTTGCATTCCTGTGCCGCTCCATACTCACCTCGCTTCACCCACATCGGCTCTCAAAACCTCGATGTAAAGAGCTGCCCAAATATCTTCAGTCTTCGCTCACTCACTCATGCTGCGATCTGGTGAGCAGATTGATGTTCGACCTGCTATTCCTTGACGTCTTGGTTTTTGAGCGGCGTGGTCAGCCGACAGATAGGTTAGCCTGTAAGGTCAAGAGTACAGGCCCGCAACATACCATCACAGGCTCCTCTTCAACTCAACTGAGATCGACACGAACGCGGCAGTCTGCTGTGGGCACCAGTGTCGAGAGGTGCACCAGAGACCACGTTATCAGTCGCCATGGATGGGCTGTCAGAGGTTGGGCGAACACAGTGTCCCGCTTAGATATTGACGGTATTGCGGATATCTTGGTTCGAGGTTGATTCGACTATTCGTCGAGTCGTGTGTAGTGGCCAGCCTGGTCTTTCGGTGCGATAAGTAATCAAGGGAGTTTTTTTCACACAGGACGTGTTTCGGCCTCGTGTATTCCCAGCGCACCTCGTGGTCGTAGTTCCCTAGCGCAGACACCAGAGGGCTTGTGTTCGTGGCAGCATATTTGTACAGTTGTTCTGCCAGATGTTTAATACGCTCGCGGAGAAGGGGGATTTTTCAACTCAGTCAGTTGGTATGCAGCGAGGTGCACGTGGCATCGTGCTGCATATCTCAAGGCTGGGACTGCATTTGTAATAACTGGCAGTGTAAGTGCCGTGTCTAGTGTAATTCCGGCGTTTGGTTGGCAGCTTATGTCTACTGTTTTGTTGGGGGGGGGGATAACGGATACAGGCGTCCTGTAGCCTGTCTCAGTGTAGTTGCTGCGTGCGCTCGCCAAGTTAACTAGGAGTCGAGTATAACTCCAAGGTGAATAGATGTGGTATTGGTAGACTATGATCGCGCCAAGTTACACGGCGTTCACAAAACAGCGGCGGGACGCGACGAGCATCAGCCAACCAGAGCGCTGTCGCCAGGGGACGAGCGACACGAAAGTTGGAGCCAATGCAGACGTTAGTTTTGCTGGCGACGGGCGTCGATGAATAAGAAGGAAGATTTTTTTTAACATTTCAGCATCCAGTTTCGTATTGTAGGTTAGTGATNAACATTTCAGCATCCAGTTTCGTATTGTAGGTTAGTGATTAATTCCAATCGGTTAACAGTGTTAACGATAACGCCCTGTTATTATAAACATAGAAATATTTTACATCGCAATGTTTACTTTTTCAATATATCGTCCATGTGCACTTATTTTCAAAATGGTGACTACATAAATATTTTAGCTCAGTATCTTTTGTTAAGAAAACCAATTCCGAATTTACTTTGTAAACTGGCAGTATCANACGAAAGTTGGAGCCAATGCAGACGTTAGTTTTGCTGGCGACGGGCGTCGATGAATAAGAAGGAAGATTTTTTTTTTACATTTCAGCATCCAGTTTCGTATTGTAGGTTAGTGATTAATTCCAATCGGTTAACAGTGTTAACGATAACGCCCTGTTATTATAAACATAGAAATATTTTACATCGCAATGTTTACTTTTTCAATATATCGTCCATGTGCACTTATTTTCAAAATGGTGGCTACATAAATATTTTAGCTCAGTATCTTTTGTTAAGAAAACCAATTCCGAATTTACTTTGTAAACTGGCAGTATCANCTACATAAATATTTTAGCTCAGTATCTTTTGTTAAGAAAACCAATTCCGAATTTACTTTGTAAACTGGCAGTATCAATTACAACCATCAAATGTGTCTATACAGAGCCTCCTTTCTCTACCATTTTGTAAGTTACCCCCACAATAAAAATTAAGTTATTATGTCATATCTCCGAAAAAAATCAACACATTCTTACCAAATTTGACGAAGGATTAGTATTGTGGTATGCTATATGAATGTTTAAGTGTGACAGAGACTTATTTTCTAAACGACGGCTATAAAATAATTTTAGCTTAGTGTGCTGTTTCTACGAAACTATTAGTCTATTTTAGCTTTACTCTGTATACTGGCAGGATACAATAATCGAATGTGCTAAAACATATATATATTTTTTTTGCCCTCCAAGAAAAATATGGTGGTTTTATGCAATATATCATGGACCAATCAACCGATATTCACGAAATTCTTCACACAAGTAGCGCTATGGTAGGCCATGTAAACTTACGTGCTTTAAGGTGCCCAGTCCCTATTATTTAAATGAAGGCCATGTAAATATTTTAGGTTAGTTAATCCTATCATTAGAAATATTAGATTGATTAAATGCGATGTTGATGCTCGAATCCGACCTCCGCAATGCAGTTGATTGCACACTAGCTTATGGTGCGAGGTTTTCTGGGTTCGAGTCCCGGGTAAGGCACGTATGTATTTGTAATTGTCTCACTACTGTTGAATACGTTTCTGGTTTCATCTATAACGATATTGCTTTCAACGAGATGACAAGTCCTACCTACCAACTGAGCTTTTAATAAATTATTTAGAAATGAATTGCACCCATGTTGAGAAAAGTAGGTTCATTAGTTACATAAATAACGTTTTTATAATCTAACTGTTAATATTTGACTTGAAATCTAGAGGGAAATGTCACAATATTGAAATAAATTAAAAGATTCAAACTTGAAGTTTCTAACATAAAGAACGAGNAAATCTAGAGGGAAATGTCACAATATTGAAATAAATTAAAAGATTCAAACTTGAAGTTTCTAACATAAAGAACGAGATATGACACCAAAGAGCACAGTTTTCAAAGACAGTCGCCGACATACTGTCGCTCAGTTGTGGACGACATTTATAAACTGCAGTCGGCTGTCCTTGTAAGTCGGGCCGCGTCGCTGCATTGTGAACGACGCTTCAGGAGTACCAACTAATGAGTAAGGAAGGGCACGCCCGGCGACGGCACACGCTGAATCAGGCATGAGGGGGTCACCCCGAGTCGGCCGTCCTGTGAACAGGGCGCGGACTTAGCANCGACGGCACACGCTGAATCAGGCATGAGGGGGTCACCCCGAGTCGGCCGTCCTGTGAACAGGGCGCGGACTTAGCAGAGCGACTGCCGCCCGGGGCTCCAATCCCTCCAACCACGACGCGCTCCACGAGACTGCATTGTTCAAGCCCCCACTCCATCAACCTCCTACCTGCACAGTCCTGGTGTCGTGCTCGGCTGCCGGGAAAACCTGGTTATGTATTCAATGCATATTATATGTCGCGCACGCGCTGCGAAAACGGCGCCGCCAACTTCAGCGCAATTTCCTAGCTTCACGAGGGGGATAGCCTCGTGCTGGAGTGACCTACGTCAGCCCGAGTGACTCAGTGAAGATAATAGTGCAGCTCGTAACCCATTCAAACCCAGTCTACACAACTGTGTACATTACGCGCGTGTAGGTAATTTTTGGTCTGTACTCCACACTGCTAAGCCNTCAAACCCAGTCTACACAACTGTGTACATTACGCGCGTGTAGGTAATTTTTGGTCTGTACTCCACACTGCTAAGCCTAATGACTGTGGATCAACTATTCGCAAACTCTCTTACTGGTCTAGATCTTAATTGCTACATACGACTTTAGCCGAACACGAAGCCTTCAGATCTTCGGTTGTGACAACGAAACAGGTGTTGCNTCAAACCCAGTCTACACAACTGTGTACATTACGCGCGTGTAGGTAATTTTTGGTCTGTACTCCACACTGCTAAGCTTAATGACTGTGGATCAACTATTCGCAAACTCTCTTACTGGTCTAGGTCTTAATTGCTACATACGACTTTAGCCGAACACGAAGCCTTCAGATCTTCGGTTGTGACAACGAAACAGGTGTTGCNTCTTAATTGCTACATACGACTTTAGCCGAACACGAAGCCTTCAGATCTTCGGTTGTGACAACGAAACAGGTGTTGCGTGTCGGTTTGAATACAGCACACAACATAAACTGTTTTATTTGCAACACCTGAAACCGTAAATTAAAGTGAGTTTGATTGGGTTAGTATAGAGATCGTGAGAGATGGTGAGGGTGAATGAATTGCTGTGAGTATAGCGCAGCGCCGGAATGCAAGGGCGGGGGGAAACGGGAGATCCCCGAGGAAACCCGCCGACCAGCGGCATCGTCCGGCACGATTCCCACATGCGAAAACCTGGGGATGACCCCGCCCGGAATTAAACTCAGTTCACATTGGCGGGAGGTGAATAGTCTAACCACTACATCACCGCGGCCCCGTGAAGGAAGGTGAAGAGGTCGATTTCTTCGATTGTTTCAGATTTGCTTCCGACAACCAGATTGTTATGGTGTGATCAGGCCTTAGCTGAACGGCTTGCCTGATCACACCTTCAAGCATTAAACCTGGAAACGAGCGGGATTGCAACACCACCATTTGGTCGTCGACCCTTGCGAAAGAAGACAGTTGCATAAATCCCCTCCACCGGTCACTGAGCGGGGCCGCATAACCACGCGCTTGATATAGGCCTGCGTAACACCCGGAATAGGGTCTTTTCGTCTTTTGTCCTTTGGGCGTCTACCCGACCAGCGAAGCAGACCAGGAAGATGGGTGTGTCCGGCTGTCGTTAACCATCTCGTAGAATCAACCTCCGGCAACATTAACAAGGTGATGACTTTCCAGTTAGGTTTAAATAAAATGGCGTGAATTGAACGTAATAATGGATCATCTTAAATTCAATGTAAAGCTCCCCCGATCAATGGTAACATAAATAGTTATTGTAAAAGATTAATGTTAATATACCTCATCAGATACTATTGTGCTCTACCGAATCATGAGTCATTATTGAGCTACGCCCCTAGCAACTTTCAAGTACGAATTAGCTGAAAAGCTATTTCGTAACAACGTGATGCCACAGGAAGAAAATTTACATAGCCAAATGTTTCCAAACCACTGTTTGGGCGAGATACCATTTAACATACAAACTTCATACCTCACAGTTATTCCTTATTTAAATTTTGATTACTGAGGTAAAATTTAAATTCAAAAAAGTCACCTGCCCGCGGATCAGCCAAGCGTCGTACTTCAAAGAAAATACCACAATCCACTCCACACTCCACACTTCAGCTGAAACCAAACATTTTGTTAAAATATATTTACTAAATGTATAGGTATCAAGATTCAAGATTATGAGTTAAAATTTCCATATTTACACTAAAATAAAAACATGGCGAATGCTATTTTTCAAATGATTTGGTATTTGAATCAAGTATCATCCATGTCGTGTCATAAAACCATGAAAATAACCTCAAAATCTAGACATAAAAATCGGGGTGTTGCTGTGCCGAAGACCAGCCGTGAGTTTTAGGTGAATATGTTTGCGTTAGCCGGTAATATCATGTTGAGATATCATAATGAGAGGTGAAAGTAACGAAATGGACGCTCAGTATGTATGGCTTAAGTCGACAGATTTAGAGGAGATGTTTCGTTTGGCCCCAAAATCAGCGCGCCAGCACATAGGAGTCGCAAGATATACTGCCCGGAAATTTCCGCCGACGGCCAAAGTAACCGCTTGTCGCCACGGGCCCCCACCCGCGCCTCGCGCATGCGCGATGCCAACTCGAGGTCAAGCTTGCATCGTAGTCGTATATCCGATCGAACGAGACCACATTTATTTCATTGTTTTATTAGCCACGAAGTTACGTGTTGTTGTGCGGTCGCTGCTTTGCATCGCTTCCCCTTGACCTATCCGGCAGGGTTGCCAGATTAATTTCAAGCTATGCCACCAAATTGTAAAGAAATTTCGCCAAAAGTTGCCAAAATTTACAATTTTAACTGAAATCCTACAATAACCGAATAAGTGACGTGTAATTACAATAATGATTTTATTTTCACTGGCCCAATCCATTCCCGTTTATTTAAACATACATAGTACCAACTATACAACAAGTAACTTGAATAATTTGTTTATTTCTGAATAAAAATGTGATCAGAAATTGCATTTTAATATCAGTTACGTGCTACAGCAAGTAATATATCACAACTTGTGCTTCAGACAATACATATTTCATGTACATATTCGGATTTATACCACAAAGTTTCCTGTTCAGCTTCTTCCGCCCAAAGTGGCCGGCAACCGCCCAAACAGGATTCTAAAGCGCCAATTTGACAACCCTGCGCCGGTGCGAGCAAAACAGTGAGTGTAGGCCGTGCCGTAATCTCAGGAACAAATGCATGCCACGACGCAAAACGCTACGTGCCACCGCGTTAAGCCTACGTATATCGCGCGCTCCTGGCCTTCGGCAGATTGAATTTATTAGTTTGTCTTAAAGAATTTTCTGGTTCATCGTGAGATCTGTAACAGTGGTGTTTTATAGCACGCGATGAAAGCGCATAGATCAAACAACGACTGTGTGATTTTATATCTCTCCTACCTATTAAGGAAAATAAGTAGGCAAGCTCTAAAAATGAAATTTTTGACCAATTTCGCGATTTTTTCTCTTAGAGCAAACTTAATATTATAAAATCAAAACCGTACGAGCCTAGATAATGTTTTTTTTTCTAGCCAAAAATCGTATTGTAATGACCTTTATTTGTTGAGATACACGTAAACGCGCAAACTATGAATGCACATAAAATATGTCCAGCTTGTTGGCGCGTTTGAGGCTCAGAGGCAAGCTAGCGATAAGGGCGACACTGCCAGCGCGCCCTAGGGGCCCGTCACTCCTACGCGCAATGTGCTGAACTGGCTCGCAGTGTTCTTGTCGTGCTGCGTATACCAAAGGGACTTTAAGCGGTGACCCCGTCATTTTGTTGGTGGAAAGTCTGGAGCAAAGCTTCGTGCAAGTCCCTATAGTAGTTTTGCATGTTTCCGACCAACAAATTACCGAGATACCGCAGTGTGAGAAAGCCGTTTGTGGCTATGTTGGAGGGCTCGGTAATAGCATTTGTAATGTGTGTGATGTGTTGAGAGTATTATACGTACTTCGCGAGAGGTGTGTTTTCTTTTCGTGCATTGATCTAGTGGGAACACAATTAATGGTTTCGTAAAAAAAAACGCGGATTTCAAACACACACTGCAACGCTTGTCAAGCGCCAGGTAGGCAGCGCCCTTAAGACGGCGCGGCGTGAAGAACGGGACAGCTATAGAAGACAAGGGAGGGATGCAGTTTGCTCTGGTAAGGGGATCTCCGCCGGACGGCGAGACACACGAAACCTCGCTGCAGGTCGATGCCGCAGGGCAGAGGTCGCGTGGAAGGATATCTCGGAGCAGCAAGCGCGGGAGGGTGCCGTCAGAAAGGCAATCCGAAGATACCAGGCGACTTGGCCTGTCTCCGGGTGGGTGAAGCCGGGCACAAGTGAACCACAGAATACTCAAGGGGAACCTTCCCCAGAAAAAATTACATTCCTGGTTTTTCTAGCTTGTTTATATTTTTTAAGAATTCCGAAAGTGCCCCTGCACCCAGTTATCTACTGATCTTAAACTGCAGTACAAACAAGACAAGGGAAATACGAATTCATAGGGCTACCTGTTTTTCGCGGAAATATTTCAGGGCTACTTGTACTCCAAAACACTAGAGATCAGATCCACTTTCGTGATTGGATGATTTTAACCGTCACGCATTGCAGGTGAGTGTCCGCGAAACACGGACACTCACTCACTGATTCTGATTGGCCCAGTCGCGTAAGGAACTGTCTCCCGACAAAGACACGTGGCCAATAACAAAATTAAAATTACACGTATGCCATTTACGCATTCGCGTAAATATTTTTCACGGAAAAAACGTGGTCCTACGAATTCATGATTATGTCACAATTTTAATTATAACAAAGTTTGCCAAAATTGATACTGTGACACAAATACGAGTCCGTAGTTCAGACGCTGTGCTTTTTTCATAAATTTCCAGGGCACAACTTCAAATTCTTATTTTTTAAAACACCGCCCAATATAAATACAACTAGTTCGAATACATATAATTATTTTTACGTGAATACGTCTTTAAATTTGCAACCATAGGGGGCAATCCAGAAAATCTACTGATAACAAAATCGGGGGATACAGATTGGCATTGCAGCTCCATATATATCGTATACATCTAAAATTCAATTAGACCACTCAATTGCCAAAGGATCAAAAAAATTTGTTACGTTAAATTAGAACTGCAAAGCGTCACGCGCGGTGGGGGTGGGGTCGCCGCCATTTTGAGTACGTTCCGCCGCGTCTCATAATTTCCGCGTAGTATAACTTTTGACGCGGAGTAGCTACGACGCTCGTTTAAGTTTTAATCAACAGCTCTCGTCGAGATCAATCTATTTATTGTATAAAACATTTATTTGGCGTAGTTATAGTGAAAATGTATGAGCTTAAAGTAAAAAAAAAAATTTAAAAATTAACGGAATATCTACCTATACTCGTCAAAAAGCCAAGTTGAAATACAAAAATCGTATACGGTTGGAAAGAGCATCTCAAGAGCAATCCAGTGATACCCATAAACGGTGCCGGGAACGTAAAAACGTAGACGTATTCACGCAAAACAAACGGCCGTGTCTCTGACACAGCCACAACCCATGTGTTTTTTTTTTTTATATTGAGTAAGATTACAAAATTTTCTCCTCCGAATAAAAACTCTAAAAATCTTGAAATAAAAATCACTAAAACCCCTTTTAGAAAATGAAAGTTTTAAGAATTAGTACATAAAAGTACTATTACAAAATGTTTCAAACCCCTACTGTTACAGAAGGATTATTTTATCTTCGGCATCCTAAAAAAATTTCCTAAAAAGCCCCCTATACATACATATTCAAAAATTAAATTGCAAGAATACAATTTTCTCCCTTTTACAAATTGTTATGGAAAACTAGCCATAAGGAATTCCTACTGCGGTTCTGTAGTCTATGTAGGAAAATCCCTTTCGTTAGTTCTACTTCCAGGATATCTATCCGCCTCACCGCAGACACAGCTTAAACGAGTCTAGAAAATTACACCCAAGGGACAACGCACCGCATTCGTGCGCGCTCAGGTCAACAATATTTTGCATAAGAACTATTTCTTTCTGGGCATTACCAACACGCCTATTTTCTCTAAATTTGCTATTGGTATTAATTAAAAATTAAATATTATAATTTATAGATAAAATATAAGTAAAACTTCAGTTTAACCAAAATTAAGGTACTTTTATGTTAACACGCGTACTAAATGCTTATGAAACATGACATATTTAGGAAAAATCTTAGCACGTCATGCATGAGGTGATTTTTCAAAGGTTTTTTATTCAAAAGTGTGAATAAACCACCAATAGACTGTAACTCCAGCTGCACGTGCCAGCAAAATGGCGTCACCGGGCAGCAACATGTTGGACCGGCGTTCGCCAATCTGCGCCTGGCAAGGAATAATTTTTCCTGACTTGTGTTTCATTGTGGTTATTGTCCTTTTTTTGTATGTGTTTTGAGTCTTTATTGTTCATCTGTGTCCACTGATAATGTTTTTTCACTGTTTTGTTTTAATTATATACATATTTGATTTCTATTGACAAGTAAACAGCTTTTCCTAATTATCTGTTTGTAGTGGTGTAAAAGGTTTTTTCGTTTTTTGTCTTGCTGAGTTCTGTGTGCGCAAATTTTATTTAGTCTCATGATCGGCAATATACACAGTCCAATCATGCCATCATAATAAAATTATATATATATGTATTGCAATTATTGTGGTTAGCAAATATTTTTAATATATCTGTTCTTATATTTGAAACATTTATACTAACATTACGTACAGTACAAGTGTATAATTACCATATAGTGATTGATAATTGAGGTCAGTGACTACAAGAATGTGTTGATTAATTTCCGCACGTTACACTGCCATAAACGTAAAACACCCTGAATGATGCATCGCGGATTGATACATATACATCGGTGTACTGACCAATTTTTCTAACAGTTTTATAAACACATATTTTCTTTTTATAAAAAGAGCGTGGCGATTGTTGTTAGTGTTCTGATATTCCTAAAAAGTTTTATTGTAATCTTTTAAGTGGTTAAAAACTTATTAGGTGAGGGGAGGGGGCATACATCCCAAAAAAGTATTCGCGTGATTACATAAGCCTATCGTCCCAAGGAAAGTAGGCAAAAAAGTTATAATATAATTAGTTATCTTCTTCGCACGTAAAGTCTCATTAAAATTTCAATTAGTAAGTATTTTAAACAAACTTCTTACTTCTTCAGCTACATGGGCCCTTGAAATATCACAAAAGTGCATCAGCATTAATTTAACGTTGACATTCCAGAACACCAAATCAAAACAGTCGAAAACAAACCTTAATTTCCTCATTTATGATACTACCAGGAAAACTGGCCTCATTTAAATTTTGAATTTTACAAGTACGCGAGAAGAGAATATTGTAAATACCGACTCTTGTTTGTACAAGAATTTGTTGAGATAAAACTGGGAACTGCTGTAAACAAATGAATCGCCAAACCATGAGCTCACGGTTGGCTGTTCATATAAACTTTTAACTTCCGCTGACGTCGCTAACAGTTGCTATTCACACCCAAAACTCTCTTTTTCGTCTACAAGTTGGCGGACAATTCTCCAGCCCCCGATCCCCTGTCAGCTAACTCTGCACGAGTTGTTTTATTGTTCGCAACTTCTAAACTCTGTTAACGCAAATTTATAAAACGTTGAACGACAATCGAAAAGTTACGAAGTGGCAACCTCTATTTTTTTTTATTTTTGGGAACTGGAGACACTATCGCCAGTCTTCAGTTTTGTAACTACTCTGAAAGCTCCTATTCAAGAAATTAATAACCCATATTATTCATCGAATGCGGTTTATAATAATCTACATAAATTAAAGATTTCTACCATGTATTTTACGTTTCAATCGTTTAGTTAATGTAAAAGGCGTTCGATTTTGGTTATTAACACATTTAAACTAAAAGAAATTCTCCCGAAACAAATGTGTTTTTGAAAAGTATTTGCTACGAAATTTTGTAAACTGGAAAAATTGAAAACATTAAATGCTCTTTTCTTAGATATAAAAGATGCTAATTTAATATATAAAAATGATTCCTCACGAACTATGCATAAATTATGAAGGTATTTTTTTCTGTGAAAATAATATTAATAAAATATTGAATAAGTAATTATATGAAGGCTATATATAATTACATTCAAAAATATATAATAGTATAATATATAATATTGTACGTAAAAGTATTAATATATTAATTTTAACATTTTTCTTATTGTTTTTCGTGTATTATTTTTTTTTTTATTTTTTTTTTATAACCAAATAGAAAAATGTTATAATTACCCTCTAAAATGCAAAACATACTTTACTAAATTATAATTTATAATGTGAAAATGTATAAAACTATAACATTTATTCTATTAAATAAAATGTTTTATTCGACACTATTAACTGATTCTGTGGTAATCTATTGTAGTTATTTAATTATTGGCTAAAAGTACAAAATAAAAAGTTCTGATGTAGATTAAAATAAAAACTATGAAAAATATACTCGCTAAGGGATTTCCGTAAATTTTAGAAACAAATGAATTTCTTAAAATGCAGAATATAAATATAATTCACTACGCAATTGAAAAATGAGCGATTGCGCTATATTCTATAAATCAACTAAATTTCCTCGAGATAATAGAACATGACTTTTACAATAACAGAGTGCACAGCTACTTATTCTATCCAAACCATGAAAGTATCAAAATTATAACTCAGAAGATTTTATTAGTATTGGAAACGAAGAGATATTTTGTAAAATTTCATAACTATCCAAGTATTACCTTAAGTAGTGAGTGGAGAAGCAGAAACTAATTACGAAAACCGACTGAAGAAGCGATCAAATAAGAAAAAATAAATATAGATAAAAAACGGGAAATTCTGCATATAGTAACTTAAATAAATCATATGTATAAAAATAGGAGTTATATAAAGGAAACAGTTAAATATATTAATTAATTATGTAAAACAAAATATTTGCAAATGTTTCACAACTTAAACTTTTTTATTTATGTAGAGAAAAATGTATGCGCTATTACGAAAGTAAAATTGCGCGTGCAGAGTTTTTTAATATTTTGCTGATCACCACGAAAGCACAGGCAACGCGATGAATCGTTCCAGTCTATTAGAAAGATATGTAGTCTCAACAAACCATTGAAATACCAACATAGGCGATCATCGAGAGGTTTTATTTTAATTATGTCATGACACCAGATAGGATTGCTTATAAACAATTATAGTTAATTATCTGCTATAATGATCATTGAAAATAAAATCAGGTTACAAGAATAAAGATCAAAACTTAGCTTTTTTAACGCATGCCTGTGTATTTTATATTACTTCGAAGGCATTCATTCCATAACAGCTTTTCGAAAAGGGTATACCAAAAAAATCTTTGATCCTCTCCTGGCAGCTGACGACCAACTAGGGGGAACTGACTTTAGTTTCGGTTACCGTAATTTAAATAGTGGATAAGAAGGGGAAAGGTTAATTCAAGTACTATATGTATCACGCTTGGAAACACGCCATAAACCAGTAACGTCACTGTTTATTTCGCCAGCATCCAGACACCGTTTGACCTCCCAAAAAAAAATGCTCACATTGAGATTAAACGCTGTCCTGTCCAGTAATGAAAATGGACGTTACTCCCGACGACAAAGACAGCAACACGTTCGCGAACTGAAAGTGTGAGTCGTGCCACACGAACACGCTAGAAACTTCGTACAGTTTTTCCGACACATGTTGAAGGTATTCTCGGTCGCATTCAGCTGGTGTTAACCTGTTATGTCCAGTTCGGTTACCGTGTCCACGACCGTGAACACGTTGCAAATGAACGTTACCTATGTTCGTTACCGTAGACGCTGTGCTGTACACCGTACATACTGTACACTGTACACTGTGCCTGTAACGACATACTTCCTTGTGGCTAACTTGATTTGAGGTATTTTTCACGCCTATTTGATATAAATAGCTAATGCCAATATCGTAGAGCACGTAGCACGTTCTACACTGGTTGTAAGAAAAATGCTGCATACCAAAAAAAAAATTACTGATTGCAACGCTTTAACTAACAAATTTACGTGCGACCGATCTCTCCCACAATTTTTACCCAAGGAGTGCCCATCCACTTCCCCGTGCCACCCCCCAACAGGCCTTCCTTTATACGCCACTAGCTTTTACCCGCAGCTAGCTCGCATGGTTATATTAACAAACGAATAAGGAGAAATAACGGTATTTGTTAGTAGACAGACACTGATCATTAACTCAGAACAGAGCACTAACGATGTCATTTTTTTGGTGCTAGAAAAGCTCTTTTACACAGCCACTGGTCGTCATTTATATTCCTTTGTAGATCTGGGTAAACGCTAGCAATCAGTTCCGTATCACTCTGCACAAAATTAATAATATTCCCTCTCAGTGACACACAGACCTTGNTCGTCATTTATATTCCTTTGTAGATCTGGGTAAACGCTAGCAATCAGTTCCGTATCACTCTGCACAAAATTAATAAAATTCCCTCTCAGTGACACACAGACCTCGGCATCTGTTTCTAACCACCCATCTCCAATTTTTAATAGTGTATCAGCATAATGTCCTGTATCAACATCATTGTAGAGGTGCACTCTCAAATTTGTCATCAAGCTGAATTTATTGACATTTTCCCATAAGCTTGACGACTTGAGACAGGCTTTGATTTCATCTGCAGGTGTGCCCCTCTGAATCACCAGTAGAGTATGGCGGAAGTTATCAGCCAGTAATACAACTATTATTCCCATAATGTCTGTATTGTTTCATATATCCTGTAGAGTTCGGTTTAGAGCCTCTATCACTTTTTTGTGTGACATTGTGCTTTCGTCCCACACTAACAACTTACATTGGTGCAGCATTGTATCCCGAGCGCTATTTTTACTTAGAACATTTTCCTGAGTGAATGAGAAATTTTTTCGGGATAAAAAGTAGTCTATGTCACTTGCCGGCCCTCCAACTATCTATATGCAAAAAATTACGCCGAGCAGTTGCTCCGTTGCGACGTGAAAGAAGGACAAACAAACAAACACACTTTCGCATTTATAATATTACCAGCGAACCGGCCTTGCTTCGGCGGGGTACAATTGGGAAAATACAATTAATTTATATGAAAACAGAATTATAAAATTATACTATGTCAGCCTAGGTTTTCAACTGATTGCGGCAACCCAAAAGGAAGGAAATATTTTTTACCCGATAGCCAAGAAGTATGGTAATGTTTTTGGAGTGTATCTGTGCAACTATCGCGTAGTTACCACATTTCCTCTTTTCAGCGTCAATGTATGGAAATCAAAACTTGAGTTTTATCAAGTTGTAGCTTTAGAAATAAGTATACCTAAGTACTATTTTTTGCGCTTGGCTGAGGGATCTTAATCGATCACCGAAGTTAAGCAAAGTTCCCAGCGGCACACATTTGGATGGGTGACCGTTTAGTGGCATAACACCTGAGCGCTTCCGGGCTTCGAAGGGCACGTTAAATATTCGGTCCCGGTTGTTATCGATTGATAGCAGTCGTTAAGCCATTTCAGAGGTCCTTGGGCGGCCTGATAAACTCTGACACAACAGAAAAAAAATATTTCGGTCACGTTCCCAGTCGTTGCAGAATTATGTTTTGTTGTTATTCCACAGGACCCGTACTTTTTTCCGGGATAAAAAGTATTATATGTCCTATTCCAGGACCTAAAGTACCTACATATCAAATTTCATCAACATCCTTTCAGCCGTTATGGAGCTGAGTGGTAACAAACATACACACATACACACACACAGAGAGACTTTCGCATTTATAATATTAGTAAGATAGTTAGGATTCACGGATTCTCCCAACTTTTGTTAAGCCCTGCTAAAATTCTACTTCCAGGATATTCCCCCGCCTCGCACAAACAAAGCCCCTTACACACCGCATTAGTGTGCACTCAGTGTAGTAATATCTTGCATAAAAACTACTTGTTACTAGGTGTTACCAACACGCCAATTTTCTCTCAGGCTTTATTCATAATTGTTATAGATGAAATGTTATAATTTATAGATAAAATATAAGTAAAAGTTAAATATAACTTAAACTAAGGTACTTTTTTGTTAACATAAGAATTAAACGCTTGTTATATAGGAAATATTTAGAAAACAACCAAACACTTCATACACGGGGTGTTTTTTCAAATGTTTCATTTAAAAAGTGTGAAGAAACCGCAAATAGACTATACACAGAATTTCTCAGTATGATTTTATGACGAAACTGTAAGTACTTTTACTCTATTGAATTATTTTTTAGTGGCAAAACAATGTAACATCCTTTAACAGCAAGTTAACAATGAAAAGTACAGGTGGTGAATAGATGAGGATAATTGTCAATTCATTTCTAAAAAAAATTTCATTTTCAAATAAAATTACTCTTAGTCGTCATATACCGATTAGTAGCGACACGTACTTTTCGCGGAAATATTTATGGCCATGCTAGACTTCAATATCCTACGTCCACAACCACAACTTCCTTTGGATATTGGCCGCGTGTCTACGTGAGAAGGCATGTTCTTATTTGACTGGGCCAATCGTAAAAAGTACTCCGATACTGAACGTCCATGATTCGCAGACAGACACTGAGGCACGTGACATGAAAATCATCCAACCACGAAAACGCATATGAACAAAAGTGTGTTTGCTACATTTGCTCAGGAAACAGTCAAATGCGTAGGTAAGTTCGCAAATTTTTTTATAGTAGCGACGCTGAACATTCATATATCTGCAGTTTGATGCGTGTCATTACAGTTTAGGAAGTTAACCAGGAAATATTTTACACTGTAGAGTAACTTATGTTCGAGTTAGTCAAAGTATTTTATTCACGTAAAAAGGATGGTCCGTCGAAAATTCCTATGTAAACAAACTGTGAATCACTAAAGCCACTCAGGACTAAGTAACTCCAACACTGAACCTTCGTGATTCGTGTGCAAACGGTTAACACGGGCAAAAAATTTTTTTAGCCAATCAAAGAAGTTGGACGACCCTACAGTGCTTTGTACTGTATCCTGTCTTGTAATATTTTCGCGAAATATCACTGCCCCTAGTGATGGGTGATTCAATGTTGGGGACATACTCGAAATACAAAGGGGCCACGGCGGCGTAGTGGTCAGACTACTTGCCTCCCACCTAGGCGAGCCGGGTTCGATTCTCAGCAGGACCGCTCCACAGATTTTTGCATGTGGGGATCGTCGTGCCGGACGATGCGATTGGTAGGCGGATTTTCTAAGGAATCTCCCTCTTCCCCCGCCCCTTGCATTCCGGTGCTGCTCCATATTCACCTCACCCTCATCGGTTCTCAATAGCTCGATGTTAAGAGCCACCCAAATCTCTACACTCCACTCAAAAGACTAAAACACCTCTCCATACCGGTTAGGAAATACGCGTGACTTCAATTAAATGTTTTCCGTAATAATTACCATATAATTTTAAAGCACATAAAAGAGATAAGATAAATGGAACTTTTATCCTGTGTACTGATGTTTCGATGCGTCGAGATCACGTAACGCGGAGTGCATTGGCGATGATCCGCTCGGATAATCCCGACGTATTTCTCCAGTTACGGTCGTTACGTCACTGACCACTGTGTTAGAAGCCAAAGATAATCCGGAAATCACGTGGCCACCATAATTTGTGCAAATAACCTTGCGGCATAAAGCCAAAGCTTTTAAACTTTAATAAAACGTGCTTTTTAGCGTTCTTTGGACAATCCACTACATCGGAGGGGATAAATTTCGAATATGGAAATGTTTTTTCTCGTGCATTCAGTATTTTTTTTGTTTATATATGTCGAATTTACTGACACGGGATATTTATAGAAGTCACTAGGGCAAGTTGAAACTCACAAAACAATATTTCTACACGTGGTAAAAATTTTTTATTTTTTTTTTTNTGCATTCAGTATTTTTTTTGTTTATATATGTCGAATTTACTGACACGGGATATTTATAGAAGTCACTAGGGCAAGTTTAAACTCACAAAACAATATTTCTACACGTGGTAAAATTTTTTTATTTTTTTTTTTATTTTTTTCAAGAAAAATACTGCTAAAACTATCTTAAGTTTCGAAAGGTTGCTCGTATTAAGAGCAAATTAGTATTATATAAGTAATGGTCTTCCGTTGAAATATCTTAATGTATATGACTACGAAAATTTTACTCATTTGTACACGAACGGATTAAAAATATGGGTATGAAATGGTTAATTTAAGCACTAAGAATTTTTTCTTCGTAAATTTTTACGATCGATAACTTGGTATATTACCTTGATACGATACAATATATATGCAAAATTCGTAAGTTTCGTGCAATACTGATTTAAAATTTTTTTCTTANTTGTCAGCTTCCAGACCTTAAATGTTCAAATAAAAAACCAAGAAATACTTTTTTCTTGCAAAACTTAAAAACAAAACATGAAATTTTACCTTTCACCGACATCTTTATGAGCATTCCATACATATTTTTGAAGTGTGCTGTTTTTGTAAAGAACGTATTGTATTTTCAAAGTACGTCGTTTTGCGGATTTTTTTGGTTCCAGAAACAATTGGAAACTGTCATAATTTAAATATTGAGCAATTTAGTTGCAAAAATAATTTTGTTAATGCAACTGCATGCTTGC
Organism: Clitarchus hookeri; assembly: GCA_002778355.1. Taxonomy (NCBI): domain Eukaryota; kingdom Metazoa; phylum Arthropoda; class Insecta; order Phasmatodea; family Phasmatidae; genus Clitarchus; species Clitarchus hookeri. The sequence goes on from NQII01002811.1 coordinate 219,542, forward strand.
ATTATTATCTTCATGGAAACGTATCTCCGAAATGATTTCACAATTTCTGATAATTGTAAATATCACATCAACGTATTTACTATCACTCGCAAACATGTCTACCACAGAAATAAGCTTCTCGTAGTCAGTAAGATAAAATGATTTTAGCAGACGGAAATCACAGAAAGAATTATCATTCACCAAATTTGTAGAAAAAAGTTGGGAAAATTACAGATCAGGCAGTGAATATCATATACAATTTAGAATGGTTAATAACTTTAACACTTTGACCTCCATGTGCATCAATACAATGCACAGCTCTATTTTGATTCTGGTCATGTGCATCGCATTTATTCACGTGACTCTGTGACATCTCCCATAGATTTTTGTACAAAATATGCTAATATTTTTATATCATTAAACTAAATCAATAAATTCTATAAGACTACCTTAACAAAAACAAAAAATGTTACGAATAGTATGGTGGCAGTTAGTGTTAAAATTATAATTATTCGTCGTTGACGTTTTCTGACCAGCAGGATTTTATCAAAAGTAAAAATTTTATAACACTCGAAATCGCTTATTTTTCTCCCGCAGTATTAAATTCCAGTCAGAAGTAAAATAATATTTTTAACTTGATAAACCCAGCATACTAAGAATTACTGTCATTATTCTTTAAATCGTTACCACAAATATTATTTATAATGAATGAATAGTTATCTCCGCATGCAACGAGCGTGTGATCAACTCATTGAACGGAGAATCATTCTCGTGCTCTTGCAAAGCATTTATTTAATATTTCTTTGGTAATTGGTGTTTACTAAAGGCGACAAAAAAATTATAATAGGGTTAATTTAAAAACCACTCTCTTGATAAGCAATTACTAATTTCCATTACAGTAAACCTGATGAGAGATACTGTCCAAGCTTTTTAGGAGCACAAAAATGTTGCCATTTGTTACAGTCCAATTAAAAATGCGTGTAACATTATTTCTACAGCCTTCATTAATGTTTGTGTGCTGCGTGAAATCGTACCATGACCATAAGTGAAGTGAAAGTTTTAATTGGAAACGTCTAAATATCCTTTTGACGGAGTCGCGGGTCACTAATAACGCACCGATATCGGACACAGTCGCTCGTCAAATGTACTATCGTTTCATGTCCCGCACGCGTTCGAAATAGCATTTCAAATTAGCAAAGAGAAAAAAAAAGAATTTAACAGTTTAACTACGCTCTGAACGAGGTATAAGGCATTTAAAAATGTGTGTTGACATTTTGAGTTTTCAGTCGTGTTTTCTGTATGTACTTATTGATAGTGAATATCTGCTGTATAACCTACATATTTCGTTAATTTTAAGGCTATCATTTTTAATGTATAAACATTGTTCTAAGAAAAATAGTACCCTATAGTAAAACCAAGAAGGTAGTGTTCATTTGACATAATTTTCAAATTAATTAAAGATCACTTTGAATCGTACATTTTTCTCACTAAGCCATTTAAGAAATTGTTGTGGCAGTCTCCCGTATAAGTACAATACGAATTCTAAAAAAAATTTAAGTATTTTTGGTGGCTCTAACTACGAGGTCTTGAGAGTTGATGAGGGTGAAATGAGGTGAGAATAGAGCCGCACCGGAATGCAAGAGTGGGGGGAAACGGGAGATCCTCGATAAAACCCGCCGACCAGCGGTATCGTCTGGCACGATTCCCACTTGCGAAAATACGGAAGTGGCCCGGCCGGGGATTGAAGCCGGTTCACGTCGGTGGGAGGCGAGCAGTCTACACATCGTATTATGACAATGTTCCTTTCGCGAAAAATAAAAAAGTTACAGAGAATGTGTTTAAGTTTAATAATATAATACAAGTAAAATCCGTAAGAACATAAGTATTTTCCACGGCCATGTCGCAAATAGGTGGACGACTTATTAAAGAATAAAATACGGCATGGGAGGAAAGCCCTGATTAATCTCGGCGTATCGGATTTATGCGGCTGCAGAGATGAAATCTGATATTTCCGGCAGCCAGTCTCTACGTAGGAAGTCTCTCTCGTTCTCATTATTTTCCAACGTTAAAAAGCGCTCGCCTCCTGGAAGCAGCCATTGTGTTCTTGTAAACGGCACGTTTCATCATGTCCTCGGAGCAGACGTAATCTTCTTCCCCGGTCTATTCAGCCTCCAAAATGGCTAAAAAAAACGGCTTTTTTCTAAGCGCTGCATCTCAAAATATACGCTTCGGGATAGCCTACACACAAAACTATTCAAGGGTCCTGCATTGAACCTTCCTGCAGACCTTTCACCAATAAAATAGAAGGTCACCGCTGAAAGTCCCATGGGTACACGCAGTGTGGCTGGAACACTGCAAACCAGTTCAGAGCTTTTCGCTTAGCGGCGACGGTGCAGACGATGCGCGTGGCAGTCTCGCCTTTATCGCTACCGCACTTCTAGGCCTCAAACGAGAAAAGAGAAAGCGCTAGGTAGGCGGGAGCCTTAAGAGGGATTAGTGTCCGGCAAACAATAGCTTCTCAAGCTTTGTGAAGTTGTCACGTTTTCACTGCCTTCATTCCTTTTTATATAATAACAGCTGGGAAGAAGTACATTTTTGTTTCTGTGCGGGCAACTATAGTAGTTAAACTAACCACGATAGTCAAGCAATATCAACTTCAGAAAATGTACAAAGGAATGTCCTGTATCCTGTAGTTACGTAAAATTTAATACAAAATCTAAAATGCAGGTTTTTGCGAAAATTCTTAAAATTAAATATGGCGAGGACTGACTCCTTTTAAGGAGATATCTCACATAAAGACCACGTAAATCTAAATATGTGTAGTCAAATGATTATAGTTTTCAAAATATAGCACCGAAAAAAACGAAAATTTCGGATTACGGGAACTTAAGTTTCTATGCTCCTAATAAACTTTGCCTACTAAATCACGTGCCTTGTGATATGTATCAAGGATATTTAAAAATCGGTACTCGGGTACTGGTATCCTGAATATCTTTTTAAATAGGCAGTAAATTTTTTTGCCAACACTTTATTCGTCCGAGAGAAAAAAATATTAATATTTGGATGAATAAAGCTTCCCAATTTTTTTTTTCTGCGAGGAAAGAGTAACCACGAACAGTATGTGGAACAAATATAAAATAACACATTTTTCCGTGTCAAACGTCTCTAACTGGCAACCAACAACTTTCAATTCGACTGTCTCCTAGCGCCCTTGATGACTGATTGCTTAGCCTATCTCGGGCATCGCGTAAACCATGTGCAACGCTGCCTATCCAGACCTTTGTCCACAAAACGATAGTCCGACCACGGCGTCAAAGGCAAGTGCGATGGCGTGATATCACAAAGGCAACCAACCACCCGAGGAAATTGATTCAATGTTGGTCGGGAAGTGTGAGATGGGAGTGTGTGGAGGGAAATGAGCCGCGAGAGTGCTCGGCTCGGCTCGGCTCGGCTCGGCTAGACTCGGTTGCGGGCTGATTACGTGCCGGAGGAGCTTTAATCTTCTTATCTGACTGTCAAGGCTGCCCNTCCCGCGTCTAATTACTGGAACTACAGTTTTGGCTAATGCCGAGATATTACGTTCTGTGTGAGAAACCAGCCCTGCCGCTCGTAAATTAATCTTAGGAGTGCTTCTGTAGATAGATTGAAGAAACATCAGTTCCTCCATGTCTTAACTTTATTCAATTTCTACAACGTATAAAAATAATGGCGGATTTTAACACCGTGGTTGCGTAGGAAGCGAAAAAAAATGCTAAGAAAATATACGGGTTATTTTGTATCGTGGCTAGGGACAGGGAAATTTCGCTGTAGGCACCCCGTAGGCACCATAGTCCTACCTGTTTTTTTTTTTTTTCGAAAATTTGTTTCCTGTTCATCGGCTGCTGCCTCGGTGTGTAGCCAGTTTTACCTCAGACCAGGTGTCACGGGATTCGGTGCTTGTTAACTTGCAGGTCTGTTAATGGCTCTGCGTTCACCTGGGCTTTTCTAATAAACTGTGATCCAATTGCGAACATAGCAGAAACTTACATGTGTTTGAAGCCTGGCTTGTCCTCGAAAGTATTTGCGAAAATGTACAGACCCTAATTATGGCTAACCGTTTTTGTGGCAGCGGCCTCGTGAATCTAACGTATGATCTCGTGTGCATCGCCGCCACCACTACGCGAGCAAGCCGTGGAACCCTAACGCAGGACCACTCGCGTGCACTCGTCTGGGAGTTGTGACGAGCGAAGCACTTGAGTTCGGCACGGGATTTACGTACAGGACAGTTCAACCCCTTGTTGTGGACCGCTAGTTCGACTCCTATGCTTGTACCGCAGAGTTGTGTAATATCATTACATGATGTGTCGCTTGTGAATCTCAACAATGTATAGTTTACTGCCTTCATCACAACACTAGCGTGTAGCTGGTGAGGTGTCACTCACACGATCATACACTAGATGTATGGGACCGCCGAGATCAAAGAGTTGCCCATAATAAAAAAAAATGCCCCATATATTTCCTGCTCAGTTTTCACTTCTCTACGCAATTCCGGTATAACAATCCGCCATTCCTGTACACGGTGTAAGGTGATTATTTTGCCCCCTTGCTTTTCGTTTTTACTCGAAGCTTGTATTTTTGCAGTCATGAACATATTTCGTCAGTAATGTCCCGATACGATTTTCTTCAGTTTGAAGGAGATATGACTAATCTCCAGTACGGTTTGATGGTTTACTTTACGAGTGGACATGCGTGACAAGCTACCCGGGGCACCTGAAGACGGCGGAACTCTGGGTTCTTATCCAGACTGGGTGTGTGCGCTCGCGCAAGTTTTTAGATGTTGTCAGATGTAGCTTATCTCAGAATGCAAGACGTCAGTTCGTAAGCCTTGCGGCACAGAGCAAGCAAGTTAAGAAGGAATAATATAACACCGCTACGATGTTACCGGTACACGTCTGTTCACGAGACTGTTTCTGAACAACATTAAGTCGGCATTGCGTCCTGTTATAAATATTCGGGGCAACCATATTACTACAAAATAGTAAGGTTACTGCTACTCGCGTAGCTTCTGATTGCAGATCAACTAGATTACGAAACACGGTTTAGTATGTTGTGCCCCGTTATCTTGCAAACCAGAACGTGCTGCTCTGGGCCTGACGTCAACCGCGTCTAATATTTGCAAATTAAACTGTTGCTGGCAGAGACCGCTTATAAATTGCATTATGAGTCTAGGTAGGAGTTCGTGAACATTGATTAAAATCAATATTTTATCATCAGTGGGATGCGTGATTACCGAAAAGCCTAGTAACTTGCTTTGCAAACAGTGTTGAACTAACACAAATAACATTTTCGGGGTTGTCCTGTGTTACTTCAGGTATTCACATTGGGAATGTAAAAAAAAAAACCGGGCGCACCAGAAGTATAAGAGCGAAAGTCTTGTGAATTTATAAACTTTTCTCTAAAGAAACTTAGTAATTCGTACAACTGTCTTCGTGTTATTTCACTACAGATCAAATAACGTAGTATATGTTTATATGGTTGTTTCAATTATAAATGCAGGCTTTGTTAACATCAGTTTACGCTATTTATATGGAGTTCAGACTGTGCACTGGCCGTGTAATAAGGGCTAAGGAAAGGTCGCTAGGGGGCGGGGTATTCCCAAAACAGCAACAAAATTTTAACTATTTAATCATATATTCCCATGGGCCCTGTTTCATCGAATACATACTTCAATTGAGAAAACCATCATATATGGCAATAGTTTATATAACGTATAGTTTTCCAGTAAAACATTGCTGACTGTTTTCGGAATAATAACGTACACATACCACTAAATTAGTACATGCGCAAATATAATTGTTTTAGAATTTACAAAAGTTTCCTATTTAAAATTTTATAGCAATAAAATTGACAAAAAGTATTAATTTTAACTGAATTTCATTTTTTTTAGTTAAACAATTTAATTTTTTTTAAGAAATGTAAATTTTAATGTTATAGTATCATGAATGACTTTATTTTTGTACATTTAAGGGCAATTGTTTAGGCATATTTTACGAATCTGTGGTTAATATCCCTAATTTATTGCAGAAGGTTAGTAGTTTCTTTAATCGAAGAATGTAGACTGTATCAACTTTTGCTGTATGATAGTTACCAGGATTCAAATATCTTGTGAATAAATTAAACCCTGTCTAAATATATCAAGTACTTCAAAATCTGTTCTTGATTTTATGTTCCGGGAATCAGCGCACTGCGAGAATTTTTATAGCAATTAAATTTACAGTTAGAAAAGAATTTTCTTTCTCACGGATATGGCAACGGAGCGACTGTGCTCCTACGCTCTAAAAAAAAATGTCCGGTTAACTTCCTAAACTGAATTGTAAGTTTTTAACCTTATGGAAATAATACCACACATCTGGCTACAAATATAGGAAGTTGGGAATTTTCCTCCTCATTTGACTGTTTTCTGAGCAAATTTAGGAACGCTTGCATGGATTTATGGGAAGTAACTTCACCATTCGCGCTTTCTCACTCTACCTATACACTCGTATAGCAAACTAGCGAACCGGCCCGGCTTCGCCCGGTAACAATTTAGTTTTTACAGCGATGCTTTGAAAGACAAAAATGGTTAATGCGAGTCATTCTTAAAAGATAAACATATGCTATCACGCACTTTTCTGTTGACCTTTTTGAGAGCTACAATTTTGGTGCACATTAATTTGATGTATCTCTTATGGTTCAGTCAGCGCAAGCCATGTAAACGCCCTAAAATCTGTTTTTTTACGATTTGATTTCAAACTGTTCGACATTTATCTACTATCCTTACATTAAATATAAATTTATTATACACCAAAACCTTCCTCAAGACATTCTCTAAATGATGTTGAAAACCGCATCATAATCTATCAAGTAGTTTAGAAGTACTAAGCGAATACACAGACAGACGCGGATGAGCGACTTTATTTTATACTGTTTAGAGATGTGCGAATATTCTTTTAGTGTACTACTGTCCGGCTGCGTTGCTCGCGTGATAGCTCATAGAGGCGTTACTAACGTGCCACTGCCAGGAAACGAAGGCGCACTGCCGAGGCATTTCAGTTGTTCGTCCGTTTCCGTTGATTTAAGAAAAATACGTATGTGTTCCACAGTATTTTATTTGGTCTTTTGTAAGATTGTTATTAAAAACCTGGGACTTTTAGAACGTTATTCAAGGATATACACTGCCAACTCCGACCAAAAAGGGTAGAAAAAAAACTTAACTGACTTTTTAAAACACAATATCCTACTCTCTAAACTTTTGAGAACATCATCAAAACTTCTGTAATGCAAAACATGAATAAAGCTAATTTGTTGTATCGTTAAAATATACTCAGTTAAATTCATTACTTAACTTTATTCTTCCCTTCTCCTGCGGAAATTCGTCAAAGAACTCAACTCCAATAATAAAAAACTTGACAGAAAATTTATTATAAAGTCTCAGGTGTATTTAGCGTATCTGTGATGTTTATGAAGCCCAAGTTTGTAAATCGTTTAAGGAAGGGCAAAATGGCATTTATTAAATGTAAACAATGGTAGGGTAGTGGTAGCAGAAGTCATAAGCATATCTGTAGGATTTATCGAGCGTTATATGTCTTGTTAATTCAAGTTGTCTTAGCTGAACAGGAAGAACAGCTGCACAAAATTGTCCTGACGTCTTGGTACAACCTTATTCAACTAGTTACTGAGTCCATGCCATCTTTAATACTCGTGGTACTATAGTTTAATTGCATGCGATTGTACTTCAATACATTTTCAATTGGCTAAGAAGGAAATGTAAGTATAGTAAGCTACAGTGAATTTTCAAAGTAACTTTCTAACGCGGCAGGGCACTTTTCAATTATAAAATCTCAAAGGAATATAAATGCCCACTTTTCTACAATTAAAAAAAAAATTACCATCACGTTTTTGTTTGGTCTATCACATTCAATTATTTAATAGACAGAAACATGCTACGGGTTGCAAGTTTTGTAATATTCAGTCTACAAACAATTATTAATGGCAATAACATTTTTTATGAAATTTTCTTTCATTAAAAGAGCAAGATAATGTTACAAGGCAACAAAAGTTATTGGAGAACATATGAACATATGCAGAAACAAACATAGGTATATTCTATTAACCTCAACTCAATGTCAGACCTCTGCGAGATTATTCATCAGTCTAAACGAGTAAATAAATGAGTGAGTGAAGAGATTTTGGCGGCTCTTAACATTAGTTTTCTAAAAAGCTATAACAACTTCGATGGTGCCCTTGGAAAGTGTCGGCGTGCATGTAGAATATAAACAGAGGTGACAAAAGGCATGAGATAGCATTATGCAAATATACAGATGGCAGTAGTATCGGGTACAAAATGTATAAATGGGCAGTGCATTGGTTGGGCTTTCATTTGTAGTCAAGTGATTCATGTGAAAAGGTTTCTGACGTGATTATGGCCGCACGACGGGAATTAACAGACTTTGAATGCGGAATGGTAGTTGGAGCTAGACGCATGGGACATTTCATTTCGGAAATGGTTAGGGAATTCAACATTCCGAGATCAACAGTGTCAAAAGTGTGCCAAGAATACCTAATTTCAGGCATAACCTCCCGCCATGGACAACGCAGTGGCCGACCGCATGCACTTAATGAACGAGACCAACGACGTGTGGGCAGAATGGTCAGTGTTAACAGACAAGCAACACTGCGTGAAATAACCGCAGGAATCAATGTGGGACGTACGACGGGCGTGTCCGTTAGGACAGTGTGGCGAACTGTGGCTGTACTGGGCTATGCCAGCAGAAGACCGACTCGAGTGCCTTTACTAACAGCACGACATCGCATGCAACGCCTCTCCTGGGCTAGTGACCATATCGGTTGGACCCTAGACGACTGGAAAACCGTGGCTTGGTCAGATGAGTCCCGATTTCAGTTGGTAAGAGCTGTTGGTAAGGTTCGAGTGTGGTGCACACCCCACGAATCCATGGACCCAAGTTGTCAACAAGAAATGTGCAAGCTAGTGGTGCGGGCTGTTTTTACATGGAATGGAATGGGTCCTCTGGTCCAACTGAACCGATCATTGACTCTAAAAGGTTATGTTCATCTACTTGGAGGCCACTTGCAGCCATTCATGGACTTCATGTACCCAAACAACGATGGAATGTTTATGGATGACAATGTGCCATGTCACCGGGCAACAACTGTTCGCTGTTGGTTTGAAGAACATTCTGGACAATTCTAGTGAATGATTTGGCCACCATGATCGCCCGACATGAATCCCATAGAACATTTATGGGACATAATTGAGAAGTCAGTTCATGCACAAACTCCTGCGCNCCATGATCGCCCGACATGAATCCCATAGAACATTTATGGGACATAATTGAGAAGTCAGTTCATGCACAAACTCCTGTACCGGCAACACTTTCGCAGTTATGGACGTCTATAGAGGCAGCATGGCTCAATATTTCTGCCGGAGACTTCCAACGACTTGTTAAGTCCATGCCACGTCGAGTTGCTGCACTTCGCCGGGCAAAAGGAGGTCCGACACGATATTATGAAGTATCCCATGACTTTTGTCGCCTCAGTGTATATTTGTGTAGTTTTAAGTATGGTTAAGCTACGATAAACGTATGCAATGTACACAGTTGTTATAGGTTTGTAAACTAACTTGAGGCAAGTTTTCGCCAGCAGTTCGCACCAACGTGATGTCGGGGCTACGGTGGCTGAGCGGTTAGACTGCTCGCCTCCCACCAAGGCGAACAGGATTCCATTCCCCGCCTAGTCACTCCAGATTTTTGCAAGTGAGAATCGTGCCGGACGACGCCGCCGGTCGGCGGGTTTTCTCGGGGATCTCCCATTTCCCCCACCCTCTCATTCCGCCTCCGTTCCATACTTACCTCAATCACTCTCATCGGCTCTCAAGACCTTGCTGTTAAGAGCCACCCAAACCTCTCAATTCAACCAACGGGATCTCAGCGTACGAAGTATTTGTGCTCCAGGCCAAATTAAGTAATACATTTTTAGAATAGTCCATTCATAGTTACTTCTAACTTTCCTATAATCACGCTAAAGTTCTACTTTCAGGCTTTTCTGACACCTCATAAAAAAACCATAAATAAGTCTAGAATACTACACCAATGGGACAACGCACCGTATTCGTGTGCACTCATTTTAATAATATTTTCTGTGAGAACCATTTTTAACTGGTTATTAATAACATACCTATTTTATCCCTGTATTATTTAGATTAATTACAAATGAAATAAAATAACTTAAAGATAAAATGACACTTAAAATTTAACTTAGTCCAAAATAAGATACTTTTATTTAACAGAAATACAAAAGCTTTGTGATACATAGCATATTTAAGAAACACTCAAACACGTTACACATTGGGTAATTTTACAAAGGTTTGAATCAAAAAGTGTGTAGAAACTACGAATTGACTATTACAGGAAATTTAGGCCGCGTTTTCTTTATGAATAAAAATATTTCTGAGTTCTTCGGAAAGTAAAAGTAAAAATAATGGCAAGAGAGTTTGTTAATAACTGCAATTATGAAAAATAAAACTTTATTACTGAAGTAAGCAGCCGGATCGGAAGGTTAACAAAAAAAGAAATAAAATAAATTTCATTGCAGGCAGGGAAAACGAAGACAGAGGGAAAGAAAAGTTTCGGAGCTATGGAGAATATTAAATAATATATTGTTTCCTGAAATTATGTTCCGACAGTGAACCCCTTCCATGCAACGAATCGAATGTCTAGATTCCCTCTTTCCCCTCCCCCTCAGCACTATCACGCTCTAGGCCGCCGATTGACTTGTTTTCAGTTAGCTGCATCAGTGCAGGGCACAGAGATGTCGACGTCGCTCGCGGGAAACTGTTATTCACAGTAACGCAAGTATAAAAAATATTAAAAGTCATGTGTATACACATGTTTATGATTACATTTATTCACAAAGATAAGCCTATCTGCTAGAAAATATTTGCTGTGAAGTATGCACGGCTTAAAGATGGCTGTGTTATACGATGTTAGGTTGGATAGGATAGGCTTTCACGTGGTTCCGTGTGCGCTAACCGGGGTCACTGCACAATTACTTAACGCATGATTGTTTGATTGTGAAGCCAGCTTCCCGGGTTTGAAGTTGGCCGCGTCAGTGTCACGGGAGCTACAGCTGGCGGCACTGTTTTAAACGGAGGCGGCGGTCGTAAGACACCCCGCGCGGGATATAAATCCCTCCCCGTGTCGTGGGTTGGCACGAATGACGGATGATATCCGGGCGAGCGACAGCCGAAAGAAAAAAAATGCACAGCTTCATTCCTTTAGGGGTGAGCAATGGGTGCCATTCGACCTCCCCGTATATCTCTTCAGCAAATAACTCGCAACTGCTCCGTGGCTCATATATCA